>JAODAL010030685.1:0-49554 GCA_025379985.1 Phyllomedusa bahiana
GCGGAATCATCCACGGATTCGCACCGCCCTCCCCTTTTTTGAGGCGGGACCCCTTACGACCTACCCCATCGTCTCCTCCTCGTCCAGTGATGAAGCCTCACAAGGCAAATTCGCTGAAAGACCACGTTGGATCCGCAATGTCGTCATCACATCATCAACACGGGTAACTTGGTCTCCTACACCCGCATCCGGGAACGGGGGCTACAAGCAAGAGGCACGCAAGGCGTTTCCGCCGCCCGGATTTATGCCGTTCACCGGCTTCCTTCTCGCCCTCTGAGGGTATCATAACTGGGCGTCAGAGCAGACAAAATCACCCTTTTTTTGGGCCTCTTGATCTTTTAACATGCCTTCGACCCCAACCACTTTTGTCATCAAAGAAGCTTCAAAAAATGGTTTAACCACAGTGGGGGTACCAATTACTTTGGGCTCCCTTTTGCTTCATGTTGGACGGTCGATAGCTGATGACGACATTTTTGTGGCCGTACTGGGGGGACGAGGATTTAAGACTGGGGGGTTTGGGTTCATTAACCACTGAAGAAAGTTTGGCGACGCTGTTCGTTACTAAATTTCACAGGGCCCTACCCAGCAATGACAGGCCTGAGGGTCCTCAACCGTATACGCGGCATGCGTGTTGTCACCACACGGGAAGGGCACCTTCTCTCGTACCTCCCCTCCATGCCCTACCCCCCTCTTTGCTCGCTTACCACCTGCATTTTGCTCCATGTTCAAAAGAAAAAAATTTTTAAGGGAAGGTATGGAAGATTTTTTTTGACAGTCTCTTTTTAAAAAGACGGCAAATCACAGCTTTTCTTAAAATCCCCCTAATTTCCAACAGCCAACTAGGATTAGAAACTGAAATTTTTCTAGGAATACCTGTGAAATGCGGTCTGGTAAGAACCAAGACAAAAACAACATTTTTCTTTTTTCAACCCAGGGATTTACAACTGCCCAGTCGGACTAAATTGATAGTTTTTTAAAAAAATATCATACAAGTGGGCTATCTGCGCCAAAAGAGATTCAAAAAGCGCAATAAAAACTATGCAGAAGTTACACGATAGAAATTGCTTATTTGGGAGCAATGACAAAAAACAGTTGCTAAAATTTTTTCTAACAAATTGTCAGACAACGTTCTATTTTAAAAAAAAATAGGGGGCCACAACTGCAATAACTATTAAAAATTATACGGATAACAAACGGTGGTTTTTGCCCATAAATACACCTGTGGTGACTACAAAATTGCTTGTTTTAAATTTTAAATGCAAGGTGCTCTATAACAAAGCGGACTGCGCCAAAATGAACAAAACCTATTTAAAAGTGTACGGATAATAAAACTGGTTTTTGGACCTAAAATACACCTCAGTGACTTCAAAATTGCTGTATTCAAATTTAAGTACAAGGTGGCTCTATGAACAAAACGGGCCCCACCAAAGTAAAAAAAACACCTATTTGAAATGTAAACGAATAATAAAAAAGGGTTTTTGCACCTAAAAAATACACCGCGGGACATAAAATTGTTTTTCATTCAAATTTAAGTGCAAGGTGGCTCTATGAACAAAGCTGGGCGCGCTAAAGTGAAAAACCATAATACATTTGTACGGAAATAAAACGGGTCCTTTCACCTATAAATAACCTACGGTGAAAACAAAATTTCCCGTATTCAAATTTAATGCAAGGGGGCTCTATGAACAAAACTGGGGGGCACCAAAGTAAAAAAAACACCTAATTTTAAATGTAAAACAAACATAAAAGGTTTTTTTTTCACCTATAAAAATACATCTCGGGACTACAAATTGCGTATTTAAAATTTTAATGTAAGGTGGCTCAAAAACAAAAGGGCCGCACCAAAGTAAAAAAAAAACCTATTTTAAATTATACGGAAAAAAAGGGGGTTTTTGCACCATAAAAACACCTGCGGACTAGAAAAGTTCTGTATCCATTTAATAAAAAATGGGCCTTTGAACAAAGCTGGGCTACGCCAAAATGAAAAAACGTAAAAAATTGTGTACGGGAAAAAAAAGGTGGTTTTTGCACCTATAATACGCCTTTGGGGACTAAAAATTTTTGTATCCTATTGTAAAAAACAAATGGTCTTTGAACAAAACTGAGCTGCGCCAAAGTGAAAAGAAACCTAAATTAAATTGTGTTACAATAAAAAAGGTGAGTTTGCACACTATCAAATACACCTGCAGTTACTAGAAAAGATCTGTACCCTAATATAAGTACAGGCTGCACAAAATACAAGCTAATATTTCACCAAAAACTGGCCAAAAACTGTTAATAAAACCCCATTTCACTGCAGGGTCAAAGCAGAGTCTGGGCATTATCCACTCTTCTTTCAAAAGCCTGCTTGCCTGCCAGCCTGTCTGTCTGTGTTCGCCCGCACCCGTCCCCCACCTTCCCCGGGGCTGTACAGCGCTAGATGCTCCTTTAAAATTCTCAGCCTAAGTAACTAAAAACTGAAAATCTCTAATCTACCTAAGTTCTAATGTTCCCCAGCTAAAAGCAGTTGTCTGTGTGAACAAAGAGAATAGTTTTTGCTGAGCTGTTTTTGAGAGAAACAAAAAGCACACGTCCTGCTTTTATAAAGACACAGACACACAACTGATCATGAACAGGAAGGGCTGTTCTATGTAAAACGAGGTCATGTGATTTTTCCAGCCAATCGCAACCATACACATCCCAGTCACACACGTCGCACACCCAGCTCACCCTGCTCTATTCTCTAAGCTGATTTGCTGGCCGCCAAAATGACAGGAAACGCCGAAAATGGCGTAATATTAATAGATTATGCGCAGATTTTAACCTATATTATCGTGTGATAGAAAAAATCCAATCAACATAAAAACCGTGCTGATTTCAACTTTGTCGATAATAATCGCTCAACACTAACGGTTAACTTATCATTCCCTTTTTCCACATAGTCCCTCTTCACTCCGGTTGAGGACTAACTTCCTGTCTAAAATTACCTTGTTGCTCAAGGTGCAGTGTTACATACAGTTGACGTCACTATTGTTAGTGACTCCAACTACAAGTGACACCACAGTCGTGCCATAATTATGTCAACCAGAAATAAGGCCACACTGGGAGCGACAAGGTGACATGGGACCAGAAGTTCCACCATATGAGAAATGTTAGGAAATGATAAATTAACTCTAAAAAGCCAGTTAAAAAACTCACTAACCCTATGTCCAGCTTTGGGTTAGGGTTATGGCCCAGGCAAAAATTCAGTTTCAGAACGGGTTCAGTCAAATTGGTTTTGGAATGGATATGGCCTTATTAGTACACAACTAAAATTTACAACAATGTGCCTGAGCTTTGAGGGCTACAAGATTTCTAAAAATTACTGAATGTGTATTACAGTCACTTACACAATGTAGCAGATACACGCAACAAATGCTGTCAGCTGCAACATTTTTCTTATTGCATTCTTGAATATAAATTTAAATTAAGAAGTAAGATTACACCATAAAAGTAATAATTGCTGTTATTTCATGATATAAGAATGCTGAGATGGGGCAGAAATGGAAAATACAGTATGTGAAACAACTCTGAGAAATTATATATATGTAGTGGCAGAGTGACCTTAGGAGGTCAAAGGTTTCTCTCCACTAGGTGGAGAAAGGAAACTACTGAAGACCTGGTCTCGGTGGGGGAAGGCAACTAGTTTGTGTCAGTAGCCATAGGTTGCTGACACATGTAGCTAGTATGGCTGCTATGCAGGCAAGTATGGGTTTCCTTTCCCAGAATGGTCACAGTGTTAAGTGGGAGGCTTTTCCCATGTTCCAGGACAGGCTTTTGGCAGGTCCCTGTAGGCCTATAAAAAGCCTGGTACTGCAGGTGATCTAAGGGTGTGATCTGCTAGCTGGCAGTGGAGCAGCAGAGTAGCTGGAGAGAGGCCCCCAAAGGCTTGAGAGAATCCAGGAACCCAGTAGAAGACTGAGTAAAGTGTTTTGTGAGACTGAGAGACAGGGTTTAAAACTGTGTATTTACTGGCCGGGTGGCCCAAGGTTATTGTTATATGTGTTTGTTTCCTGTATACTGTGCCTGAAGAATAAAACTGGTTGAGGCCAGTTATACAAAAGTCTGCTGTCAAAGTGCCAACCATTTACCAAAACGACGATTCGTTGAGCTAAGTCACAATACTTATTATATATAAGAAAGAAATATGTATCTATATAACCATATACATACAATCCATCTCCTACTGGGTTAGTTTCAAGGTTAGGTGCAATAAATGAAAATGACATAAGAATGAGCGTATATAAAGCTTATATTGTATAATATAGAAGATTGCTTTGACAGTTATTATTGAATTATATTATATTATATTGAATTATATTATAAATAAAGTAACAGAAAGAAATAGAGTATTATTAAAGACACTGAAACAACTAATAACAATAATGGTTAAAATTATATCAATATACAACAATATTATATTTGCCATGTTACAAATGTTTGAACATACAGTAATATATTTACCATCCAAGGGCCATTACACACTTAGGCCTCTCCTGCAGTCAGTGTTCGCCACGTCTGTTTCTCCAAAAGGTATCACCCTCTTAATGTGTCACCTTTTTCTTAAAGGGGTTGTCTCACTACAAGGATTGCTTTTTATGTTAAAGATCTTGTAAAAACAAGTCACTTTGCAATATGTGTCTATTAACAGTGTCCTACCTATTCTGAGATATCCCCTCTTGTATGGGCTGCATCAGCTCTTCAGGTCACTATAGCTACAGACCTGTTTGATCTATCCTGTTAGGCTGCCAGCACTGGTTGTTATAGCTACAGACCTGACTTCTACTGCAGCCTATTGGAAGCCAGTAAACACGCCCCTGAATTAAAAGAGAAAGCAAGAGAACAGGACTGAGGTAAGATGAATCAATGTAGTGTGAAAACCCCTTTAAGAGCTTCTCCTTCAGGAACTTCCCTCTTTCCAGAGTTTTTCCCTTTAAGAGCTCTCGTTCAGGCTCTCCTCCAGTCACCCAAGTTTGGATATTTTATACCATTCTTGGGACCATAGATGTCCCTTTTCCCACCAAAAGGAGACACTATGGGCGACATGTCCCATTAGGGATTTTTTAAGTGTATTTTGTGCCAAAAACTGTTGACACCCTATTGTCTTTATAAAAGAACTGTAGTACACCAAACTAGGTGCATTATACGCCAGACACGACACATTTGAATATGTCTAAAATAGGCACATCAAATATGCTAGCAATGAGATGCTATGCACATAAGTTATGCTATGCCCCTAGATTAGGCGCATCCGTTATACTATGCAAGGTATAACATATGGCTGATTTTTTACAGGTTCATGCATTCTGGCGCACTATACACTCATTTATGGCAACATGTATGAATCCTGGCGCTGATAGGTCAGTTCTAAATAGCTTTAAGGTAGTGTAAGATGTGCCAGAATGTAAGAACCTGTTCTTCTGCAGTTCATACATATAGGTGCAGTCTAGTGCCAATATGACAAGTCCTTCCTTTGCAATGCAAAGAATCACTTGGAAAAATCTCTTTGCCGGACCCCTTTTGAAATATAGAGCGAGAGACTCATGTTCAGTCACTCATATCTAGTCATTATCATAGGCCAACAGTATATATATAATACAGAAAACAAATAGACAATTATATTCTTTGAAGCCTCAGCATGCATTGAATAATCTTGCACAACCTATTTTCAAATAAAAAAATGTTTTAGCTCTTTTATTTGATACAATTTTCTTTCTGTTTTACTTTCTGTTGTTGGTAGGATTTAATAGTGTAATATTTGCAGAATCAGACTTTAGATGGACTGCTTAAAATTTGTAATCATAGAGGGGTATAGGTTTGTAAAGCAGCTGTTGACCCCCAAAAGGCAGCCATTTTGATCAGTTAAGATGCAATACAAATAATTATATATAGTTTTAACTAGATAATACAGTATGCATAAGAAGTATATGACTAACAATAGTAAACATTTCATTATTACAGTCTTTTATTTTATTTTTAGATTACATGCTTTCACTATTGTTCTATAATTTAAAATGATCAAATGCAAGGAAAATTGCAGATGTGTTCTAATGTATCATAACTGCAGTTTATGGGCTGCGAAATAGATCTGCACAAACGTTGTAGACATCAAACAATTCGATATATTTGATCACGACGTCAAAATTTTTTTTTTGTGATTTTATTTGAAATGTTTGCTAGATTTTCTCCCCTATATTTAGTTTACTATTGACATGTATTACCTTAATGTTAACCTTAAAGTTAAAATTAAATCTAGTAGCATAATTACATACTATGACTAAACATTGAGACTTAATAACATAAGGGAATATCAATTGATTAAAAACAAATAGCAAAGTAATAAATGTAACAAAACTATGAAATATATTAGTACACATACAATTGGCACAATACAACACAAATAGTTCTACAATTATCATGTTACGTTTTCTAAAGAATATACTGAAGATCCCATTATGGCATTGACCAATACAAGTGGATTGTTTATAATTTGTTGTAAAAACTGAAGCCTTTATAGAAAATGTTCTGAGTATTTTACCATATATCTCTAAGATACACCTGCTAAAGATCAGGAAGAACATATTGAATATCTTAATGTGTGGCCCACTTTAGATTATGTACTGTTTTACATGGAAGGACCATATTGTAGAGTAGGACAAACCTAAATTAAGCACATTAAGTAGAATATCATGTGCCATTAGAAAAAAAAATGTAACAATTATATGCTAAGCTTAAGTCTACCTCTTACAAGCAGACAGAACAACACTTGACCTCCCAAGTTTGCCAGTTGTAAAAAGCTTTAAACATTTAGATTTCATTTTCTACAACAGCATAATATATTTCAATTTGTTTTCCATGCAAACCTTTAATAAGCCACCTAAAATGTGCCTTAACTCTCATCCTTTGTTCAATGTATCCACTAAAATGAAAACCAAAAATCCCATTCCTGCATTTACAGAAGTATCAAGTGTCATAAGAAACTAATTAACCTCTATGGAGACGGGAAATAGTAGAGCCGCATCTCTTTCTTACAAGTCTGCAAAATGTTCTCACCATTCTTAAGTAACAGCATAAATAGTAAAATGAAACAAAGTAAAAAGAAGAGTTTCACTTAGTGTCTACAAGGAGGACATTTTCCTGCTTTGGTTAAACATATCAACTAAAGACTGGTCAAGTCTGCGATTCTTTCATTTCATTTTTTCCTCCAACAAAACGTACCTAACAAAGTGAAATATTCTTTTAAATTTAGTCAAATAGATATACTATGCAGTAGAATGCAACAAACTGCTTCTGAGAAGAACAGGTTTGGAAAAAGGTGTTGAATAAGATACTTAAGTACATATTTATCTTGCGGTGCTCATAACATCTTTTATGGTAATTTTTCTATACATCTCACTAGTTGCTAATGTTAGAACAGATATATTGGATGGTGCATGTCAAATAATCCCTACTTATTAACCCTTTGGTGTAACCATATTTAATGTATTTTAGTACAATATTTTAAAAGTGCATGTTTTAGGAAGACAATTATTAGTGATATACAAATGAAAAATGAAAGTGAGAAAACCCCTTTAAGAGCTCCTCCAAGAACTTCCCTCTTTCCAGAGTTTTTCCCTTCAAGAGCTCTCTTTCAGGACCTCCTGCAGTCACCCAAGAATGGATATGTTATACCATTCTTGGGACAATAGATGCCCCTTTTCCAACCAAAAGGAGACAATATGGGCGACATGTCCCATTAGGGATTTTTTTGGTGTATTTTCTTCCAAAAACTGTTGACACCCTATTCTCTGTATAAATGAACTGTAGTACACCAAACTAGGTGCATTATATGCCAGACACAACACATTTGAATACGTCTAAAGTAGGCACATCAAATATGCTAGCAATTAAATGCTATGCACATAAGTTATGCTATGCCCCTAGATTAGGCGCATCTGTTATACTATACAAGGTATACCATATGGCTGATTTTTTACAGGTTCATGCATTCTGGCGCACTATACACTCATTTAGGGCAACATGTATGAATCCTGGCGCTGACAGGCCAGTTCTAAATAGCTTTAAGGTAGTGTAAAATGCGCCAGAATGTAAGAACCTGTTTTTCTGCAGGTCATACATACAGGTGCAGTCTAGTGCCAATACAACAAGTCCTGCCTTTGCAATGTGAAGAATCACTTGGAAAAATCTCTTAGCCGGACCCCTTTTGAAATGTAGAGCGAGAATGAAAAACAAAGCAAATAAAAGATATAAATGTTGATTATGATGACTAAATGACACCAGTGTACAATGAAAAGATAAAAATTCACTATTATGACTGGGTAATACCAGTGTGCTCTGGCTGCATAATACTACTATACAGTGACTGGATAACACCATCATTCAGTGACTGAATAAAATCACTAAATAGTGACATATATTATCAAACAGTAATTGTATCATACTGTGAGTAAATAACACAACCATAATGTAACTAAATGACACCACCGTGATGTTAATAGTAAAACACTACAGGAATACCAACATTACTGATGAACGTAGTGATGATTTGGTGGTTAAATATGAAGCATGCGGTCTGTGTAGTAACAGCACCCTTCAGACTGGACAAATCAATAAACTACTAATCAAGTCAAATGCAGAACTAGTCCCTATCGCTTATGGTCCCCGTCACCTCCAACCCCTTGGTGCTCATGCTCTATGATAACATGACATGTGTTTACCCTCACCTTCTATATCTTTCCCCTTTCCCTTATAGATTGTAAGAGCTCATGGACAGAGCTCTTTTTGTACTTGTCTCAGTAAACTCATGTTTATACAATAACAAAGGGAATGGTAACACCCAATTGTACCTGTATTTATTTATTTCCAAAAGGTTTAAATGGGTAACTATCCAATGCAGAGGTCTAAGAAAAGATGTGCTAGTATTGTGAGTTCATATATCCAGTAAAATGAACATTACAGGAGGTAGGTTTTCTTTTAGAAGAATGCGTCACTAATCATTAACCCCTTCAGGACCCGGCATTTCTTTTGTGTGACACGTTCGTTGTTCCCTCCTCGCCTTCTGAAAGCCATAACTGTATTATTTTTCCACCTACATAGACACATGAGGGCTTTTATTTTGCAGGACAAGATGTACTTTCTAATGGTGTTATTCACTATACTATAGAATATACTGGGAAACCGCAAAAAAAAATTCCAAGTGGGACAAATTGTGAAAAAAAACATATTTTTGCCATGTTTCTGGGTGATTTGCTTTTACGGCGTTCAATCTTCGGTAAATAAAATGTGTTATATGTATTCTAAAGGTTGTTATGCATCCGGCAATACCAAACATGTAGAGTTTCCATTATGTTTTGGTACCGTAAAAAAATTCCAAACACTTTCTATTTTTGACATTTGCGCCGCAGCGACAGTTTGTGCGACCAATAACTTTTTTGTACTAACACCTACGGACGTCAGTGAGGGTGCATTTTTTGCGGGCTGAAGTGTACTTTTTATGGCTAGTAGTTTGGAATGAATGCGACTTTTTTGATCATTTTTATTCCATTTTTTGAGTGACGTAAAATGACCAAAAAACGCAATTTTGGCGTTTGGAATTTTTTTTCTTCTACAGTGTTCAGCGTACTGGATAAATGATGTTATATTTTTATAGACCGGACTTTTTCGGACGCGGCAATACCAAATATGTGTAACTTTTTATTATTTTAATTATTTTATTTTTAAAATGGGGAATGGGGGGTTATACTTTTTTTTTTTGTACTTTAAAACTTTTTTTTTTTTTACTGTAACATTTAGTCCCCCTATGGTGCTTGACCACTAGGGGGCGCAATTGTTAATACAACCTAATGCATTGCATAGGCAATGCATTAGGTTGTACAAAGATGGCAGTTTCCCCACTTTCTGTCTGCGGACGGAAGTGGGGCAAACTGGCCAGGGTAAGTGACGGGAGCCTTCACAAGGCTCCCCACCACCATGCCCGGTCGTCGGATCGGCGCAGCTTAGCTGCGCCGGTGCCGATGACCGTGACGATCGGTGCGCGGTACCGATTGGCGTTCATTCAGACGCCGTGGCTATCTTTGCCATGGTGTCTGATGGGTTAAACAGCGCCAGCGGCCGGAGCCACCCGCCGGCACTGTTACTTCCGGGTGTTAGCGGCGGTTAGCCACTAAAACCCGGCGGCTGTGCGGTGGGGTCGTGGAGCGATCCCCCTGCAAAGCCCCTTAGCGGCCCTGGGATGTACTCATACGCCCAGGGTCGTGAAGGGGTTAAGTATTTCAATGATAACTGTTAACCACAAGACTTGAAAAAAAAATGAACAATTATTAATTTGCCAACAATTAGTAATTTGAATTTAATTGTTCCTTGTTGTTGCAAGGCTATTGTATCAAAATTAGTTATCAGGAATAGCTATGTCTCAGCTGCAATTTACATACTATTTCCCAGGATGACGTCAGATGTTTTTACCCAGATTAGGGTAAAAAATAAATAAATAAATAAATAAAAAATCACACACTAATGAAGAATGACTGATGCAGCACTACTCTTCATTGTTATATTCTTCTTAAAAGAGACTTTAATTACCATACCATGTTTTTCGAACTATAAGACACACTTTTCCCCCCCCAAATTTGGTTGGAAATGGGGGTGCATCTTATAGTCCATATGTAGCATCTGAAGGGTGAGAGGTAGAGTTACAGTAGCTCAATTACCTGGCTCACAGTCCCTCACTGTGGGGGGGATCTCGGCGGCGCAGCGAGGTCGCAGAATGCAGAAGTGGGTCGATGCTATGGGAAGCCAGCAGTGGGGTTTAAGCCTCAAAGGCAGTTTTGCAAACACTGAATTCAGCAGTCCCTCTGAACTCATTAACCACCCTGCCACCGGCTTTCTGATGCTACAACACCACAACTGCATACTATAGTGCTAGGGAGAAGGGTACGCGTTGCACTGAGTGATATTGGTATGTATATCAGCCGTAGACACATTAGGAGAAGAAAGCTTGTAGTACAAATATGTACTATTTACATTGGTGAAATATTATGTTATTTGTGGTATTAAACAGTTTATCGCACTTTTTGCTTCAAATTTATTTTCCCCTTTTTTTCTCATCTACAACCTGGGTTTGTCTTCTGGTACGGTTTGTCTCCCAACCAAGATAATTTTTTTCACTAGACATCCACTTCTAGCAGTGATCATATGCACTGATTTGAATATGTGTTACTATCCATCTATCACACATATTATTTTATTTCCCATCTTAAATTGGCAAATCTTTCATGACGGCATTACCCATACAATCAACCTCTACATTCACTAACCAAAGCCGTGGCTGTAGTTGTACCACAACTAATATTCCCACCTCATATTTTTTAGCCTTTCTATTAGACTAAGTTTCTCTTTAAATTAACAGTAAGATTCCCACACCTGTCATAATATAATTTTCTGTCTGATGGCTTGTAGGGAATGAGGCAGTGCCATTACCAACTTAGGATAAAATTGATGTCGTATAAATGTTGATGTAGTATTAAAGTTGATGCAGTATAAATGTGCTGACATGTACAGCAAAGAAAAGGAATGAGAAGGTGTTAGAACCTGTCAAAATAACTTCTGGCATGTCCACTATTTAGAGTCTGCTTCAGAGTAAATTACTAGTAAGTTGTTATCTTCTCTGGCTAGTTGTGTCACTCTTGTAAATTACATTACTTCTGCTGATTTGACTGCTTGCCCCAACACTTTTATTAGGATTGAGTTCATACTGGTGAGTATGAATTATCTTGCCCAGTACCCCCTGGTCAACTAGGATTAGAACTAGTTATTATAATTCACACATTCCTTTTGTATGTATAACTTTATGGGCACACCAAATTGCATTTATTCTTATTTGCACGTAACCTCATAAAAAATAGTACAAATGGTACAACAGGTTTATCAGATTAAAGTTTTCAGTGAAATAGAATTAGCATTTTGTAAAATATATTCAGATTCATTTTCCAAAAATAGAACTTTGAAATTACCATTAAGAAACAAAAAAGAAGATATACTTTTAAGCAAATACCATATTATGGGGCTGATTGTGCAAATCATTATCTGTACATGAGTGAAAACCATTAGGAATTCAGTGATAAAGCCACCAGTGATATTTTTGTTTTGTTTAATTTGGAAAATTAGAATTGAATTCTTTTCATAAAACGAGCAACAAAAGTTCCTAAATTGCATTTTTAATTGCCTTGGTACTATGTAAAATGATCTAGAATGATCTACTAACATCCAATCAGCAGGAGGTTGGCTTTTTAGTCCACTGGCAATCAACAAGAAGTTGAATTCTTTTCTTTTGCCAGGAGATTACATAGTTACATAGTTTGTCAGGCCGAAAAAAGACATACGCCCACCAGATCAGCCTTTTGTGCAAAGTGTTGCTAAATTTAAAAAAGGTTGATCCAGGGGAAAGGTAAAAACCCCATGAATAGAACCAATTGTCCTCATTTGGGGAAAAAAATTCCTTCCTGACCCCCAACTGGCAATCGGAATAAATCCTTGAAAAACACCCTCTCCAAACCCCGGTCACTATAACTTTTTTAATTACATCAAAATGAAACCAGACCCTTGTCCAATCCGGTCACTATAACGTTATTTTACATCTAGAATGTTATCCAGACCCTTCTCCAAATCCTAGCACAACTTTTTTATTTTACATCTAGAAATGTATCCAACCCTTCTCAAATCCAGTCACTATAACTTTTAATTTTCACAGAGATGGGCGAATTGATTCAAACAAAGTGGAATTCTTTTAAATTTCGGAAAACTTCGGTTCGGCCCGAATCGAACTTTGGGGGTTTTCTTCGGTGAACGAAGTGTGCTTTTGATTGAAAAATGGCTGCGAGCACATGGCCTACATGGGGCAAAAGCCTCGGGAGGAAAAAAGGGCATAGCCTGCATGACTGTGCAGAGATAAGCCAATCAAGACCGGGGGATTCTGTGACGTCCCGCCCATTAAAAACCGAGGGGCGCCCTGGGAGCCACCTCCCCTCCCCGTACGATAGGGGAAAGGGGGCTGCTGCGGGGGATAGCCTTTTTGAAGAACTGATTTTTTTTACAGCGATTTTTGTGGGGGGTCTCACTTGTCTCAGAGACTTTTCTCTGAATTTCTATTTCTGATTTTTTTTGGGGATTGGGTCTGAAACCCGTTGCGCCACTGCACTGCATATACATTCAATATCCAAGGGGATCAAGCCAGTTTCCGGTTTTTATTTTATTTTAAAAAAAACAGCGTTTTTTTCAATCAAAAACCACTTCTTTTTGGGGTGCTGAATTCATTGCGCAATTTACACCAGGGGGAATTAAGCGTTTTTTTTGCTGTGTGCTGACAAAAAAAAAACCTCTTTTTTAACCCAAATATATAAAAATTTTTTTTGGGACCTAATTTACAACAAAGGCAAATTAAACTTAAAACCTTGTTTGTGGCAGAAAACACGCAAAAGTAACACGCTACTATTTGTGCGGGTCAAATTTTTTGGCGCAATTACATCCAGGGTTTTAATTAACGTTGTTTTGCTGCTTGCTGCAAAAATAAACCGCTTTTTTTAACACCGAAATATAAAATTTTTTTTTTGTACATAATTTTACAAGCGAAGGTTAATTAAGCCTGTTTGTGCTTTTTCATTTAGTAAAACACAAGTGGCTTGTAAACCACTACAAGTAAATTTTTCCCGGCCATTTGGGGACGAAATTTTTAAAATCCAAGGTTACCCAACCCTTGTTACGGGGTTCTTTTGGAGTAAAAAAACAGGGAAATATTTATCAATACAGTAGTTTAAATCAAACATTTGCCCTGTACATTTTAAACAAACAGTATGTCGACAGAGAGGGGCAGGCTCTGCAACTGCGATTTGGCAGGGAACAAACATTTCTGAAACGGGGCCCAGGTCGAGCACAGAAAGGGGGACGTCGCAGAAAGGGTCCCCCCCGGTGGGGCCAAACGCCGCTTTTTCCATCTAGCGGCCGGTGTTTTTCAGCAACCCAAAGGGGGTTTCTTGTTTGGGTTTCCCTAGGCATCCCATTCCTCCCAGATGACATCTGAAAACCCCCAGCCAAAGTCGGGGGGAACCCTCAACAAACACTTATTTGGAAAGGCCCGGGAGCGGGTCGCTCCCCCCCACCTGTCCTCAGCCCGCCCCCGTCCCATCCAGTTCCCTCAGCCGGGGATCTACATGTGGTCGGGGCCAGCGCCACTATATGCGAGGATGAAAAAATTTTTGAGGGGGGCAGTCAGCAGCTACGGGGGCAGCGAAGAAAGGGGGCCAAAAACCCAGCTTCTGCAGTAGGGGGGCAAGTATAAATTGGAGAGTCATGGGAGGTAAATGTGGGAAGCACCTGGGGCCCCAAAGACCGTGAGGGAAAACAGGTGACGATAAACACAAATAAGATGATGAAGTAGCCGACCGAAACGGGGGACCCGGGTAAAGAAAGGGGCTTCACCCGTAAAGGAGAAAGGGCGTAGCTTGCGCGTCGGGCCCAGGGGCGCAGCCACAAGTGGGTTTTGGGGGCCCCGGAGTCAGCAGGGTAGCAGCAGTGTGAGGCGGGAGCCAAGGGGCCACGGGTAAAAACCCGCTTCCAGGGTCCCCAAGACATACCCGGCACAGGGGCCCCAAGCGAGGCAGCGGCGGCAGTAGTCATTTCAGTGCGTAGCGTTGGCGGAAAAAATCCCCTACTCGGCGGGGGTGGCATTTTCTTTGTTTAAGACCCCGGAGGACCAAAAAAGGGGTTAAGTAAAAAACTTGGGCAGAAAGGGGAAGCTTGGCCGGGGAGCAAACCGTTGGCACAAGGGCCCTGCGTAAACACATGCACGCACCATCCGGTGGCCGGGGGAGAAACGGGGTTCAGTGTGGGGGTTTCCACCCGCCCGGCAGCACCCAGAGGGGCCATTTGGAAACGCTTCCTTTTCCCCACCCAAAGTCAAGGCTCCCCACCCCCTCTGCAAAGGCAGCTTTTTTTTCCTTTGACATCCTCCCCGGGGCCCCCAAACTCCTGCCCTCGCTACTCATGGCCCAGCATCGTTCAAAAGGAGGCGTTTGTAAAAAAGGACAACAAAAGGGCCCAAACCCACCCCAATGCAGCGCAAACCCGTGCCCTTGTCCAAGTTTTTTGGTACTGAAAGTCCCCCCCCTTTCCCAAAGGGGTTTGGACTCTCCCACCATTCAGGAACAAATGGCTTGTGCCGACCCCGGAAATGGAGAGTTCCCAACCCCGTAATTTTTTTTTCCCAAAAAAGGCAGAAACCCAGCACTTCAAAAAATATGTGGGAACAGAAAGGGGGTCCGTCCTTGAGCTTTTTGGTTTTTTTTCCCAAGGGTACACGGCAGCGCGGACTTTTCCCCTGGAGCTGTAACTAGGGCCAGGGCCATTACATGTCCCTTTTTAGGGCCCACTGGTGAATGGTTTTCCCCTGCCCGGGCACACCAACAATTTGGGACGGGAAAGCCCCCCCCCCCCCCCCCGCCCCCCCCCCGCCTTTCCCCCTCCCTTTTTTTTTTTCCCCCCCCCCCCCATTTTTTTGGTTCAAACTGCTGCTCCTGCCCAAGGTCCCCCCTCCCCTTTCCCCCACCACCCCCAAACCATCCAGCCCCCCAAAAGTACTGCCCCCAACCTTACCACAATTGGGGGGCACAGCTTTGTCACGCAGTTCTACACCTAGTTGCCTGGGCGAACAAAAAGCCACACAGGGGAGGAACTGCTCGCGTCATGCAGCAAGAAATCGATGTGGGGCCCATTCCCCGCGCCAACTGCAAATGGGAACCAGGTGCCCGGAAAAGGGGAGGAACATGGTCCGCGCTGCACCGAGGGGGGATGGCCAAACGCCCTGAAATGGCGCACAGTTTTTCAATCGGGGTTGAAAAAAGGGTTCCTAAAAGTTTTCCCCGATCTTCAGAACTTTCTGAAAATGCCAGGAAACTGTGCATGCATTTTAAAATCCATTCTACAAACCCAGGAACCCCTCCCCGAGTTGGGCAGGGGGCAGAAGGGCCCTCCCCCAACCCATATCTTTTCCCACCCAATTTTCCCACCCCGGGAATTTCCCAAGCCTGCACATTTTTTGGCCCGACTGTATAAAACAAAAAAGGCCATTAACGTTTTTTTTGAGATCCAGGCAAAAAAAAAACCCCCTGTGAAACCCTTTGATTTCAGCCAGGGCACTCATGCTAAACACCTCCGTTTTTTGGGAGGCCATTCAGGAGGCCACTTTTTTTTTTTTTTCGCCCGGAAATTTAGGGGATGAAAAACGTCATTCCACTGTTTTCATGCCCCGGAACAGATGCTGAAAAATCGTCTGGGCGGGGGACGGGAATGGGGCCCGACTAAAATCTCGTGGCCAAAAATAGCCCCGGTGGGGACTGAAATGAGGAGGAAGGGGGAAGGAAAGGACTTTGGGGAGCAGAAGCTTGTCGGTGAAATGATTAAATTTTCCAACCCAGGGACAAAAAGGGGAAAGACGGGAAGCAGCTGGAGGAGGGGGAAGGAGATGAGGGGGACGAGGCAAAAGACTCCCAAGACCGGGCAGTAAAACGGGTGGAAAGGGAGGCGGGGACCCCCCTCGGGTCACTTGTGCAGAGGGTCCCCCACAGGGCAAAATTTCCTGGCTATTTAAACAGCCGAATAGCCCGGGCACCGGGGCCAGAGGGATGACTTCTGGCTCTCCACCCTATTGGACCCTCGCTCCCCCGGCCCAAAAATGGGACCCTTTTTTCCCAGCTTTTGAGAGGGAAAAAAACTAAAATACTAAGGGAAAATTTCCTCCGAAATCATTTTGGCCCGCTGCCTATTGGGGCATCGTCCCCCTCTGCCCGGTCTGACCGGGGGTCCCTCAGCGCTCACGAAAAATTTCTGCCGCGGCGCTGGGGAAGGGGGGGGGGGTAGGAGCAGTACCAGCTCCATCAAGCAGTAACCAAAATCTGGGGGTCACAATGAGCATTTCCTTCACCCCCTAGTGGGAGGGGAGTCCAACCAGCAGCAAAACAGCAGCAGGAAAATGGAGCTTCCCCGAAAACCCAAAAGGGTTTTGGGGCCCACTTGACAGCCCCTCTGCCACCCCATTAGAAAAACCGCGGGCTACTGGGCCCCAAACTGGATGTTTGGCCCCAATTGCCGAGTTTGCAAATTGGGGAAACTGTCCTCCCGGCCAGTAGGGGTGGGATCCGAGCGGGGGTTCAGTTGGGGGCGGGGGCCATCGTTACCCCAAGGAGAACCCGCTTGTCCCCCGGGGAAAATTTAAAAGACTGACCCCTTTTTCAAGATGAATCAGGGGTGGGTCGGCCCCGGATTTCCACAAAACCCCAAAGCCTTAGGCGTAAATCTGGGGGCAAACTAACCCGCCCCCCCCCTATTTTTGATTGCCCCACCCGCCTATGCCACACATCAGTTATTTTTTCCAACCCGCCTACCCCGTCTTTAACCAGGACTGGTATTTCCACCCCCCTCAACACTCCCGTCATTGTGCCCCTATTTGGGCCCTAGCTGCACTGCTGTTGCTTTTTTGCCGTGACATCCCCCACAGTGTCATTGGCCACCCCCTGGGGGCCTGGTACTGTTTTTTCCACCTCCAGAATTTTCATTGTGCCACTGTCCGACCCATAATGCCCGCCGCCGTGACCTCCCCCCGGGATCTTTGGCCACCTGTGGCCTAATACTGTTTTGGGCCCCCTCCAAATGCCCCTTTTGCCACTGTCTACCTCTTTCCCTGCCGCCGTGAAACCCCCACACTGTGTGATTGTGCCAAACCCGTCCCCAAAAACTGTTTTTTTTCCGCCTCCATAATGTCATTGGGCCACGTTCCCGACCTCAATACTGGGTGCCCCCCCCCCTGCCCCCCACCCTGTATCAATTTTTCCACTCTGTGGCCCAATAAAGTTTTTTCCGCCCCCAAAAATGCATTTGCCCCTGTCTGACCCCTAAATGCTGCCCGCCGTGACCTCCCACTGTATCATTGTTTCCACTCTGTGGGCCCAATACTGTTTTTTGGCCCCCCCCCATAATGTCATTGTCCCCCGTCTGACCTCATACTGCTGCCGCCGTGAACCTCCACACTGTAAACATTGTGCCACTCTGTGGGCCCAATACTGTTTTGGGCCCCCCCATAATGTCAATTTGTGCCCCTGCCTGACCTCCTACTGCGCCGCCGTGACCTCCACACTGTGGGGATTGGCCACTCTGTGCCCTAATACTTTTTTTTTTTTTTTCCGCCCCCAAAAATGTCATTGTGCCACTGTCTGCCTCATACTGCTGCCGGGCCCTGACCTCCACACTGTAACATTGGGCCCCTCGTGCCTTTAAAACTGTTTTGCCCCTCCAAAGTCCTTGTGCCCCCTTCCTGACCCATGCTGCTGTGGCTCCGCCGTCACCTCCACACTCTATCACTAATGTTTTCCACCCGACTTTTCCCGCTTGTTTTTTTCCAGCTTTCGCTAGCAAAGACTTTTTCCGGCTACATTCCCCCTTTAGTTTTTTTTGGGCGTTTTTTCCCTCTTAAGTGCCCAGGGAATTTTTTTAATGAAGCGATTTTTAAGAGCGGCGGCATCATGTGGGTCATACTAAAACACAAAATGTATGAAAACCAAAAACCCAAACGCCCTCTGCATATTTAAAAACCCTGGCACAACGTTTTACAGCACCCGCAGGCTCTGGGCCCGCCTGGAAAAACTTTTTTTAACGGGGATTTTTTTTGGCCCGAAGTCAAAATTTCCCGGGGAAAAAAACCGGGAAAAAGGGAAAAATTTTTGTTCGGAAAAAAAAAATTGGGGGAAAAAATGAAAAAAAAAGAAAAAAAAAAAAAAAAAAAAAAAAAAAAACCGAAAAAAAAAAAAAATTTTGAAGAAATTCGGCCATCTCTTTAATTTTTCACGCTCCCCGAAATGCCTCCAAGCCCTTTTTGAAATCGTTTGTGAATTCACCATGACAATTTTCCCCGGGGAGAGAGTTCCACAACTTAAACCCTCTAACATAAAAAAATCCCCTTTTATGTTTTTGTAGAAACTTTCCCTTTCCCCAAACCCTAGAGGAAGCCCCCTTTTTTTTCTAGATACAGTCCCCCGGGGGGAAAAAAAAAAATTTTGTGAGATCTCTAATTTGGGCCCTAAATTTTTTAAACAAAAATTAAATTTTGTCTCCCCGAACCCTTTTTTTCTCCTAAACTAAAAAACCCTTTAAACCCTTTCCAATCTTTTTGGGTAATTTTAGTCCAAACCCCATTTTTTTTATTTTATTTTTTTTACCCGCCCTTTGTTTTTTGTTCAAGGTTCCCAAAATGTTCCCTTTTCCTGTGTGGTTTTTTTAAAAAAAACCCGTGACTTGTAAAAATGGGGGGGAATAATGTTTCCCATTTTGGGACCCATGTCCCCCTTTTAATACAACCCTTTAAACCTATTTGCCTTGGGCTGCTGCCTGACCCCTGGCTGCTACAATTTTAAATTTTCTGTCCACCAGGATTCCCCCAATTTCCTTTTTCCATTCACTTTTACCCCGTGATTTTCCATTTAAAAATGTAATTTTATGTAATGGATTTTTTTCCCCCATGTGCATAAAACCCTTTGGGTTTACATGTTAAACCCATCACTGCCACTTCCCCGCCCAGACCTCCAACCTATCCAGATACCTTTTTAATAACACTTTTTCCTCTATTGTGTGGGGTTTCCTTTTCAGAGCTTTGTAACATCTGCAAAGAACGTATTTTAAATGTGGCCCTCCCGTGGAAAATCATTTAAAGAAAATATTAAAAGGTAGTGCCCAATACTGACCCTTTTTTGGACCCCCACAAATAACAAGGGCCAGTCTGAGTATGCACCGTTAACTACCACCCTTTGTTTTTCTATCAGTGGGGCCCGTTTCTTACCCACCTTTCACATATTTTTCCCCCCGTCCAAGCATTCTCATTTTACTTACCAAAACCCATTTATGTGGAACAGTATCAAAAAGCTTAGAAAAAATCCAAATATATGACATCCAGTGCCTCATCCCGATCCAGTCCGGAACTAACTTCCTCATAGAAGCTTATGAGATTAGTTTTATAAGACCAATCCTTCATAAACCCATGCCGGAATGGCGTTATACATTTATTTTCAGTGAGATACTCCAGGATAGCATCTCTTAGAAAACCTTCAAACATTTTACCCACAACAGAGGTTAAGCTTAGCGGTCTATAGTTTCCTGGATCACTTTTTGACCCTTTTTTTGAATATTGGCACCACATTTGCTATGTGCCAATCCTTTGGGACATACCCCGTTATTATACAGTCCACAAATATTAAGAATAGGGGCCTATCTATCACATTACTTAACTCCCTTAGGACACACGGGTGTATATCTTCAGGGCCTGGGGATTTGTCTATTTTAAGCTATCTAAGGCGGAGCTCCACTTCTTCCTGGGTTAGGCAAGAAACATTTAAGTTGGAATTTACCTCCTCCCTTTGCTCATCAACAGGAAGGTCATCCTCCTCGGTAAATACAGTGGAAAAGAAATTGTTTAATAGGTTGTTTAATTATTTACCTCAACTGCATGGCAGCACCTAGCATTAGGTTATGTTAAAGAGGTTAGAAAAATATTTTCTAAATAATATTTCTCCAAAAGTGAAGCACTTTTGTAATGTAGTTTAATTAAATTTTCTCTGGACTTCCTTCAGTTCTACATCATCTGATTGGTGACAGGAAGCTCAGTAGTTCAGTTTGACTGGACACACAGGAAACATCTCTGTGTCAAGCCCAGAAGACTAGGTAAAGGAGTTTTTGCTTTTTTCAGGAAAGCCTTTGAAGCTACACTGTGTTAGTCCTGCCTACCAAAGATTTCACAAATAGAGGAAACAGGGGGCATGTCAAGCACAACAAAGGATCCTATGGGCTTTTAGTTTTGTAGAGCAAAGAAGAGGAGCAGGATTCAAACTGTAAATGCTGCTGCTCAGTTGCAGAGAAGGGAGGCTACAGCACAATAAATAAACTATTTAGCACAAAAAATTATAGGAAGATGAGTGGCATGCCATTTAAGATTTTTTATTTTTTTTTGCTGGACAACCAGGAATTAAATTTACATGGATCTGTATGGACTCTGTGTGAAACCATACAAGTTCTGGTCTATGTAAAATGATAGCTGTGGAAAGCAAACATTTGGGATCTGATTGATACAGTTCCTAATATGGTAGTAATACAGTCCTACGGTGGCATCTATACTGCCTCTATTGAATTTGCAAAAATAAAAATCACAGCATGGGTGCAGTATATGAAACAGTATTCCCTCCCGCCCTGCCGTAATTAGGTAGGAGATGTAGTGTGATAACCAGTACCACATACTGAGTACAGTCCATGGCAGCAGAACACTGACTTATGTCAGTGTTAAATAATCCCTTTTGGTCCATTTTAACCATTGTTATTTTTGTTACATTGAGGAAGTTTTTTTATATCTCTTAAACCAAAATACAAGAGCTCTACTTATATAAAGAAAAAACATTTTGAGAATGGTGTTCCATATATGCCCACTGACTACAGTGTTTTAAGGGTCAGAAAGCAAATATGTACACATTTTATGAAGTTGCAGAAAATTTTGTTTATATAGCACATAAACAAAGTGTGAGAACATGTAAGCATCTGTGTAGCAGCTTTTTTTTTTCCAGTTAGACATTAGGTGGATTTGTAACTCTTAATTTTCTTAACTTACTGGCCACAGTCTGTCTTTTTTTCAGTCGTATAACTCCATCAAATTAGCAAAGTTTGCAAAGTATTAACCGCAGACATGGCAGTGATAGAAATTTCCTAATGCAAGCAGCCTTTATAGATTTCTGCTATTTCAATGCAAGTCTCGAAGGACTATTTGAATCCATATTAATTTCCTTTCTGGCAGTTATATGGCTGAGTATGAACTGCACTATTTCACATTTAATCTGTCAGTAATTTAGTAATGTGTAAGCTAATTATGCACAGATATTAATGTAATCTGTTTGGGGAGCTATAAAATCAATGTGTTTAGGCAAGCCGCGTTTACGCTAGTAATATGTAGTATGTCAGATACTGACAAGTTTATTAAACATCTATATTCATAATTACCCAAATAGTTTGTATAAATATATTTATCTACTTATAAATTATATACAAATGAATATGCTAACATAAAGGGATTAGCTGCATACAACTTTAGTAGCAAAATAGATAAAGAGATATCATTGAAAATACTAATTTGGTGTTAAGCATTCAGCTGTAACTGAGATCATATTATATCACATTGATCTTGAATTTGTTATTAGTACATTTCAACAGGACAATGCTGCTACTGTATAAAAATGTGAGGGTTTGGAGATTTTTATATCACCAAATGAAAAAAAATTGCAGCAAGCTCCATCACATGGTATATATCAGGGCAAGTTATTCCAGTCACTCATAAATTATCTAAATACTCAGCTAACCCCACTTCTATTGGCAGAGTTCCATTCTATAACTTTACTACCAGAATGGTAAAAAAACAATATTTTTAAGCCACAAACTAAAACTTTCCCCTAAAAGCAGATAATGTTTGTTTGTTGCCTTTAAAGTCATGTGTATGAAATGATTAGGTCATGAACATCTATAGTTTAATAAATAAATTTTTTACATGATTACTTGCTATCTCAAGCTAATAAACTGAGGATGTGAAAACATTTTTTTTTGCTCTGCATAAAGATGGCCTAGGCTATTAGAGTATTGCCAACAACTTGAAACTGAGTTGAAGCACAGTGGACAAGACCATACAGCAGTTTAACACATCAGGTTCCACACAGAACAGGCCTCGCCATGGTCATCCAAAGAAGTTGAGTGCACGTGATCAGCTTCATATCCAGAGATTGTCTTTTCTAAATAGAGATATGAATGCTGCCAGCATTACTGCAGAGGTTAAAGGGATGGTGGGTCAGCTTGCCAGTGATCAGAACATATGTCGCACACTACATCAAATTGGTCTGCATGGCTGTCATCACAAAAAAAAAGCATCATCTAAAAATGATACACAAGACAGACTGCCAACAGTTTGCTGAAGAGAAACAGACTAAGGACATGGTTTACATTAACCATGTCCTGTGGTCAGGTGAGACAAAGATACACTTATTTGGTTCAGATGATGTCAAGCATGTGTGGCGACAACCAGGTGAGGAGTACAAAGACAAGTGTGTCTTGTTTGCAATCAAGCATAGTGGTGGGAGTGTCATGGTTTAGGGCTACATGATTGCTGCCGGCTGTGGGAAGCTACAGTTTATTGAGAGAATCATGAAGGCCAAAATGTAGTGTGACTGAAGCAAAGCATGATCCCCTGCCTTCTACTGCTGCAAGACATAATAACGACCCCAAACACACCTCCAAGACAATTTAGAGAATCATGAAGGCCAACATGTAGTGTGACATAATGAAGCAAAGCATGATCCCCTGCCTTTTGGGCTGCAAGACAGTATTCCAACATAATAACGACCCCAAACACACCTCCAAGATTACCACTATCTTGCTAAAGAAAATGAGGGTAAAGGTGCTGGACCGGCTAAGCATGTCTCCAGACCCAAATCCTATTGAGCATATGTGGGGTATCCTCAAACAGAAGGTGTGAGAGCTCAAATACTCTAACATCCACCATCTCTGTGAAATTGTCATGGAGGAATAGAAAAGGATTCCAGTGGCAACTTGTGAAGCTCTAGTGAACTCTGTGCCCAAGAGAGTTAAAGTAGTGCTGGAAAAGATTGTTAGCCAAATAGAATATTGACAGTTTGGGCACAATTTGTCCATTTTCACTTAGGGGAGTACTCACTTTTGTTGCCAACAGTTTAGACATTGATAGCTGAGTGTTGACTTATTTTGAGTGCATAACAAATGTACAATGTTAAACAAGCTGCACTCTGTCTATTTTATATAGATTCAAAGTGTCACATCTTCAGTATTGTTCCATGAAAAAATATATTTCTAATATTTGCAAAAATGTAAAGGGATGTCCTCACTTTTTTGAGATACTGTACATGTTTTTCCAGCAGTATGTCATTCCAGAGGTTGCTGGCAGATGCTTATCCTGCATGTTCCAAATATGCCTTTTTGTTTGTGTTGAGGAGATATCTGTTAAGACAAGAGCCATCTTAAGGGTGTTCCTGGCATTTTCAGCTATAGAATTCTTGCATGAAATAAAATGATGGAGCAACACTTACAGGCGATCTCTTTAAGACAAAAATATATGAAACACTAACAGAATTATGGTTATATCTACCACAGTTGGAGGTAGATGCTATACCCTAGACAATCTTCATACAGTTAGGGATTCCAGTGGATAATAATAGAAAAAGGGTAAATGAGGCTTTATAGACACTAAACTGTCTTGTTGCTGAATTTCTTATGATAGAGTTGGTTCCCCTTCCAAGTTTTGTTATGAGGCCCCATTCACATGTGCAAAGAGGCTATAGGGTGTTCAAAGGTCACAGTTGCACCCAGATCTTGGGACTAGAGAGGTACAAATGCCCCTTGTCACATAAGAAGACATCAGCAATATAAAAAAGTTAAATCTCTAGACTCTAAACTAGTCTACATTTATTGGCTCCTTAACAGAACACATAGGTATATAATATTTAGGCTTCATGACTTCTCTTGATTGGTATTTAAAAAATGCCTTCACATTTACTTAGAGAAGCAAGTTAGGTGTACTTTAATGTTAATAACTTTTCTTGGCATGTTATGTTTCTCCTTTGAGAGGAAAAAGTTTAACTTTTCATTTGACTTCCTAAGCTAGTTCCCTGAAGTGCAATGTTAGAATAAAAGTCCAGAAGGTGAAACGTGAAGCCATCTTTTCTTCTTTTTCTGCACTAAACATTTTACCAAGCAGCTGTTTTGTTAGACTCCATTACTATTTCAAGAAAATAGGATTTGTGTTTTAATAACTTGCAGCTACTACATGAAGTGCACATAGTTTGATGGCACCTCTTTACTGCATTTAGACATGAATAGAGATTGTTCAATTACCAATGTAGCCTTAGTGATTTCATAGGTCATACCAAAGATTGCTTATTTATACAGTACCATGCACATTGAAAGGGCTGACCAACAGAAAAGGATGCTAGAAATTATGTTTTTCAGGCTTCTAGTGACATGGTGTTAATACATATTTCAAATGTGGATTTTATGCTCTCATTAAAATACATACATACATACATACAATCACTCCAGTAGAAAACTCCAGGATAAAATAGAAGAGACCTCCATTAAGGAGACCACCTCTTTCACCATTATAGATAAAGGTATAGATATAGATAAAGATAAAGGGTAAAAAACGGAAAACTTTGTTCAATTCGCCTTTATCGCTGGAGGTCCCAGCAGCGGGAATTTCTGTAATCATTCAACTCAAAGCAAAAACATTTTCTATCTGAAAACGGATTTTTCATTTAACATTTTTTTATTTTAAAATAAGGCATAGAAAGAAATAGGAAAAAGAAAGGATTGATGATGAAAAAGAACAGGAATAAAGACAGAAAAATTATTTGGCACAGACTGTGACGGGGTTAATTGTATACTCCACCAAATCACCTTTCAAGCCATGAAAAATATTTATTGTATTCTGTAAATAGAATTGTGCCATCAATCCTTTTGCAATGTAATTGCATTTCATCCTTTACACCAATTACCCACAACCATCCCAGTGATAATTACAAATAACAATTATAGAGGGTTTTGCAGCTTGCATTAGAAGCAATTAAGAAGATCTGTTTCTATTTGCTTACCTTTTAGAAGTCAATGAAATATTTGTGCAGATTGCTTGCTGCTTGAAACATGCAAATTAACAACAGCTTTTAGAGAGAATGATGAATCAATAGCAATTCAGCTGAAGTTAACATATTTAATAAGACAAAAAAACCTATTGCTTCCAACTTCCAAGTCATCATGAAAAACTGAGACAAGTAAAAAACCTTATTTGCCTTTTATATTGCTTTTCAATATCCTATAGACAGAGCTGCTGTTGAATCTCTGTTCACTGATGTAATTCCCCTGCTTTTGTCTTATAATAAATTCAAAGAACATTTCCTATAATCTGATTTTTACAGAGCTAATAGGATCTAATAAATATGAGTATTTTGAGTTATAACATGGTGAAAGGATAGTGTGTTTTTACAATCCAAATACCACTTAATTGTTGGCAGCATATTTCTTTTGCGCAATTTACATCCAGGGGTTAATTAAGCATTCTTCTGCTGTTGTGGTCACTAAAAGAAACTTTCTTTTTCACCGCCAAAGAAGAAATTTTGCCTGTAGCATAATTCATAACCGAAGGTTAATTACAAGTTTTTCTTGTAATTTTCTTGTTTTTCTTGATCTGTACCGTAAAATACACGCCATTTTAACACAATACAAAGCTGGTAATTCTTGGCTGCTCATTTCTTTTGCGCAATTTAGATCCAGGGGTTAATTAAGCGTTGTTCTGCTGTTGTGATCACTAAAAGAAACCTTCTTTTTCACCGCCAATTAGCATAATTCATATCCGAAGGTTAATTAAGCCTGTTTGTGCTTTTATATTCAGTAAAATACACAGTGTTTTTAAACGGCACATACAAGTAAACTTTCCCTGGCCATTTGTGGAGTGCAATTTATATCCAAGGGTTACCCAAGCTTGTTACTGGGTTCATTTGGAGTAAAATACAGGGTGTGTATTTATCATATACAGATATCTTCATCAAACAGTGTCTGTACATTTTTGAACAAACAGTATGTCAGACAAAGAGGTGGCAGGCTCTTCTCCTGCGAGTGGCAGTGGCACAAACATTCCTGGACCAGGCCCAGGTCGCAGCACAGCAAGGGGACGTCGCAGCAGGGGTCACTCGGTGAGGCCACAACTGCCGCTGTCATCTAGCGGCCATGTGTTGTTCAGCAACCCAATGGTTCTTGATTGGTTGGCTAGGTCATCCACTTGCTCCAAGATGACATCTGACAACCCGAGCCAAGAGTTGGTGGGAACGTCAGACACAACCCTTATTTGGCATGGCCCAGGAGCAGGTCAGCGGCCCTCATCTGATCTCAACCCGCCTCTGTCCCATCCGGTTCCCTCAGCCAGAGATCTACTATGTGGTCTGGGCTCAGCGCCACTATATAGCGAGGATGAACAATTTGAGGAGGGCAGTCAGCAGCTACTTGGCAGCGAAGAAATGGGGCCAATATCCCCTGCTTCTTGCACTAAGCGGCACAGTATAGATGTGGAGAGTGGCATGGGAGGTCATGTTGTGAGGGGTCAGCCTCTGCATACCAAGACCGGTGATGAGGACAGCAGTGACGATGAAACACAAATAGATGATGATGTAGCCAACCGCACTTGGGAGCCGGGTGAAGCAAGGGCTTCATCATCGTCAGGAGAAGAGGGCGTCAGCTTGCGCGTCAGGCGGCGGTGGTAGTAGTCACTCAGTGCGGAGCGTTGGCGGTAAAATCAGATGCTCGGCGGTGTGGCAGTTTGTTGCTAAGACACCAGAGGAGACGAATATGGGTATATGTAGAATCTGTGGGCAGAAAGTGAAGCGTGGCCAGGTAGCTAACGTTGGCACCACGGCCCTGCGTCAACACATGCAGCGTCACCATCCGGTGGCTTGGGAGAAACGTGGCTCAGATGTGGTGGTCCATCCTGCCGCCGCAGCAACAGCAGCAGCAGCGCCCAGTGGCATGCATGCCATTGAAGCCAGTCAAGGCTCCACCACCTCTGCAGAAGGGAGCTGTTTCTCTTTGACATCATCTCCCGGTCCAGATGCTCCTGCTCCTCGCTACTCATGGCGCCAACAGTCGTTCAGCGAGGCGATTGCAAAGAGACAACAGTATGCGTCCAACCATCCTAAGGTGCAGAAGCTGACCGTGCTCCTGTCCAAGTTGTTGGTACTGCAGTCCCTCCCTTTCCAAATGGTGGACTCTGCACCGTTCAGAGAACTAATGGCTTGTGCTGAGCCGAGATGGAGAGTTCCAAGCCGTAATTTCTTTTCCAAAAAGGCAGTACCAGCACTTCATAAATATGTAGAACAGAAGGTGGACCAGTCCTTGAGCTTATCGGTTTGTTCCAAGGTGCACGGCAGCGCGGACGTCTGGAGCTGTAACTACGGTCAGGGCCAGTACATGTCCTTTACGGCCCACTGGGTGAATGTGCTTCCTGCCCAGGCACACCAACAACTTGGACAGGAGACACCGCTTTCTCCTCCACGTTGTCAAACTGCGGCTCCTGCGCCAATGTCCGCCTCCTCCTCCTCCTCCACCACCACCATCTCAGCCTCCACAAGTACTGCTCCATCATACCACATGTGTAGGGCACAGCGGTGTCACACAGTTCTACACCTGGCTTGCCTCGGCGAATGAAGTCACACAGGGGAGGAACTGCTCCGCGTCATGCAGCAAGAAATCGATGTGTGGCTTTCTCCGCGCCAACTGAAAATCGGAGCCATGGTGACGGACAATGGGAGGAACATGGTGTCCATGCTGCACCGAGGAGGGATGGTCCATGCACCCTGCATGGCGCACGTGTTCAATCTGGTTGTGAAAAGGTTCCTGAAGTCTTCCACCGATCTTCAGAAGATTCTGAAAATGGCCAGGAAGCTGTGCATACACTTCATCCATTCCTACAAAGCCAGGAACACCCTCCTCAAGTTGCAGCAGCAGAACGGCCTCCCCCAACATACTCTGATATGCGATGTTTCCACCCTTTGGAATTCCAGTCTGCACATATTGGACCGACTGTATGAACAGAGAAAGGCCATTAACGATTTTTTGATGATCCAGGCGGACAGGAGTACTTCCCTGTGTAACTTTGATGTCAGCCAGTGGCAGCTCATGCGTGACACCTGCTATTTGTTGAGGCCATTCGAGGAGGCGACGTTATTTGTCAGTCGCCAGGACTACGGGATGAATAACGTCATTCCACTGCTTCATGTCCTGGAACAGATGCTGAAATATCTGTCTGGGCAGGGGACTGGAGACGTGGCGACTACATCTCTCGGCCACATGAGTCCGGTGGGGACTGAACTGGAGGAGGAGGAGGACATTGGAGCAGAAGCATTGTCTGGTGAAATGAGTGGATTTTCTACCCAGGTGACAAGAGAGGAGAAGCAGGAGCAGCTGGAGGAGGTAGATGGAGATGAGGAAGACGAGGCAGATGACCCGCAAGCACCGTGGCAGTATACAGTGGAGATGGAGGCAGGGAGCCCCTCGGAGTCATTTGTGCAGATGACCCGCAGCATGCTGATTTGCCTGGCTAGTGACAGCCGAATAGTCACCATCTGGCAGAGCGATGACTTCTGGATCTCCACCCTATTGGACCCTCGCTACCGGTCCAAAATGGAAGCCTTTTTCCCAGCTGCTGAGAGGGAGGACAAACTCAAATACTATAGGGAAATCTTCCATAGTCAGTTGGCCGCTGCCTATGTGCGGCATCGTCTGTCCTCTGACAGGTCTGACCGGGGTGTTCTTCAGCGGTCACGTACTACTTCCACGGCTGCTGGGGGAAGATGGGGGGGTAGGAGCAGTACCAGCTCCATCAGCAGCAACCTAAGTCTGGAGTCACTGATGTGCAGCTTCCTTCACCCGCCTAGTGAGGAGGGCAGTCGCCCGCAGCAGCAGCAGGACCTGGAGCAGACCCAGAACCAACAGGTGGTGGCCTACTTAGACAACACTCTGCCACCCCAGTTAGAAGATCTGCTGGATGTGTGGCCGCAACTTGCCGAGATTGCAGTGAAGAAGCTGTCCTGCCCGGCCAGTATTGTGGCATCAGAGCGGGTGTTCAGTGCGGCGGGGGCCATCGTTACCCCAAGGAGAACCCGCTTGTCCACGGGAAATGTGGAACGACTGACCTTTGTCAAAATGAATCAGGCGTGGATCGGCCAGGATTTCCACACACCAATGCCTTAGGCGTCAGACTACATCAGCCATGACGCCTCACCCCAACTGTGAGAAATGAGTTTGGGTTCAAACTACCTGCCTCAGCCACTATTCTGATGCCGCCACCCACCTGATGTCACACATCTGCTACCAGTTTCTCCATCTGCCTACCACCATCTTTACCAGGGACTGGTATTGCCACCCACCTCCACACTGTGTCATTGTGCCACTGTCTGACCTCATGCTGCTGCTGTGGCTGCTGCCGTGACCTCCACACTGTGTCATTTTGCCATTCTCTGACCTCATGCTGCTGCTGCCATGACCTCCACTCTCTGTCATTGTGCCACTCTGTGGCCTACTCCTGTTTTGCCACCTCCAGAATTTCATTGTGCCACTGCCTGACCTCATGCTGTTGCTGTGGCTGCTGCCGTGACCTGAACACTCTGTCATGGTGCCACTGTCTGACCTCATGCTGCTGCTGTGGCTTCTGCTGTGACCTCCACATTGTGTCATTGTGCCACTCTGTGGCCTATTCCTGTTTTTGCCACCTCCAGAATGTCATTGTGCCACTCTCTGACCTCATGCTGCTGCTGTGGCTGCTGCCGTAACCTACACACTGTGTCATTGTGCCACTCTGTGGCCTACTCCTGTTTTTGCCACCTCCAGAATGTCATTGTGCCACTGTCTGACCTCATGCTGCTTTGGCTGCTGCCGTCACCTACACACTCTGTCACTGATGTTGCCACCTGAGCCCTCAGCTTGTTTTTTTCAGCTTTCGCTGCCATGACTTTATCAGGCTACATTCCCGCTTGAGTTTTTTGGTCAGTTTTGCCCTCTTAAGTGCCCAGGGAATTTTATAGTGAAGCGTCATATGTGTGTCATACTAAAACACAACATTGTATGAAGACCAAACCAAGCTCCCTCTGCATATTTAAGCATGGCACAACGTTCTAAAGCACCCGGCAGGCTCTGTGCAGCCTGGAAATAGCTGTTTTTTAACACAATTCGTCCCGAAGCAATTCGGACCGAAACAAATTTTGTCGGGAAATTCGGCGAAGTCACCGAATCGAATTTTTGAGAACTTCGCCCATCTCTATATGTAATGTTAGTTTTACATGGTCATAATAGGGTTGTGTTTAATGATCTACACTGTGGGTCAGCTGAACCAAAATTAGATCTCTATAGAATTCTTCAGCAATCTAGAATTGGACCATACATAAACAGGGCCAGACTGGGACTAAAAGCAACCATGGCACAAAACCTCCACCAGCCCCATACAATATCTGCCTCTAAGTTTGCTTTGGTCACGCACCTCACCATTTTGTGACATAAACAACACTATAAATACTAGCAAGAAAGTAAAAGTGGGCAGAGAAGCTCCTAATCACAGGTTCAAGGAATGGCACACTCTCGCTTTACGATCAGTGTACGGTGCCACTGTACAAGCAGCTATAAAACCTCTGATACTGCCATGTAGAGACCACATAGTGGTCAGATCACCAACAATCACAGCTCACAAGTGATCAGATCACCATCACATGAAAATAAACACAGCACTCATCAAACACAGAAGCAAAATAACCCCTGACATTCAGGGACTCACAGGGACTCTGATGAGTTGCTTTCTTTCCCTAAATCTAGCACAGACCATCATGATGACTTCTCCCAGCCACAACTTGTCCCTGCAGAATTCAACGCACAAACATCTTAGAATCCTCACTTTTCAAACAGCTCTTCACCTGTGCCCCAGATTTCTATAAACTCCCCATCAATAACACCGCAAATGGTTATAATAACCCCTTTGTACCCCTAACACTGAAAGTGCCCCCAGACAGCTATGGGACGCCTATTACATAGTTACATAGTTTGTATGGCCGAAAAAGACAGATGTCCATCCAGTTCAGCCTATTGTCCTAAAGTGTTGATCCAGAGGAAGGCAAAAACTCTCATGAGGTAGAAGCCAATTGTCCTCATTTTAGGGGAAAAAATCCTTCCCGACTCCAATCTGGCAATCAGAATAAATCCCTGGATCAACGACCTTTCTCCAGAATCCTAGTCACTATAACTTTTATTACGCTCTAGAAATGCATCCAGACTCTTTTTGAACTCTGTTATTAAATTCCCCATGACAAGTTCCTCTGGCAGTCTCACTGCTCTTACAGTAAAGACACTTTCTTTCCTCAAGGCGTAGAGCATGTCCCCTTCTTCTGAATAAAGTCCTGCATATAAATAGATCTTGAGTGAGATCTCAATGCTGACCTTTAATATATATATAAATATATATATGGCATACACTCGCTTTATGATCCGTGTACGATGCCACTATACAAGCAGCTCTAAAACCTCTGATACCACCATGTAGAGACCACATAGTAGTCAGGAAAAACCAACAGAAAATGAGAGCAGCACCAATTCTCCACAATGGGTAAACATCCAAGTTCTGTGCATCAGCCAGTTCACTGGATGTGTAAGCCTTGAACACACCAACAAGATAGCCAGGAATAGAAAAATGCGAACGGCAGCACCAGATGGATTAAAACAGGAACTCTTTATTCCATAAGGAGTACAAAATGCATTTTGTACTCCTTATGGAATAAAGAGTTCCTGTTTTAATCCATCTGGTGCTGCCGTTCGCATTTTTCTATTCCTGGCCACATAGTAGTCAGATCACAAACAATCACAGCTCAACGGTGATCAGATCACAACACATGATTAAGGCCACTGACAGGAGTACTGCCCTATTGGCACCCCTGGCACCCCTTTTATAGTAGCCTGATCCCAAAACCAGCAAAAATTACCTTTTGGACACTCAGAATAAAATTTGCAAGAAGAAATGAGTATTTGAAACAAGATTTTTTCAATAAGACCTTTACTATTGGTGTCTTTTACAGTGGCCTGACCCCAAAATCAGCAAAAATGACCTTTTAGACACTCGAAATAAAATTTGCATGAAGAACTGAGTATTTGGAATAAGATTTTTTTCAGTAGAACCATTGACTTTTTTCAATGTCTAATGTGTATTTCACATTGTAAAGAGGACATGCTACAGTTTACTCGTCGGTGACATTGGGGTCAACAAAACTGTCAGAGATCCACGCTTGATTCATTTTGATAAATTTCAAATGATCCACATTCTCAGGGGAAAGACGGACACATTTGTCAGTTATCACCCCGCCAGCTGTGCGTTCTGAGATAATGCTGGCTGCTCGAGCCTTTCTCAGCAGACAGTAAAGACCCAAGTAGCGCTTGAGAAATTTCTGCACAACCAGGTTTATGAAGTGTGCCAGGCAAGGGATGTGCATAAGCTTACTGATCTTAAGGGCAGCAAGGAGATTTTTCTCGTTGTCTCACACCACCTTGCCTGGCGTCAGGTTCTTAGCACCCAGTCACGGGTTGGTCTGAGTGCACAGAGCCGTCTACAGCTCTTGACCTGCGTGTTGATGGTCTCCAAGACACTTGAGAACGGCCTGGTTTCTCTTGGTACATGATTCTACCCGTGGAGGTTGGGGATCTGGAACCTGCACCATTCCAGAAGTGTGGAAGAGTGTCCGCCGAGCCCAAGACCCATCATCATCACCAGAGACACTGTCATCTACACAATTCACCCAGTGAACAGTCAGTGAAATGTAACGCCCTTGTCCGTGTTTACTAATCCATGTGTCTGTAGTGAGATGGACTTTGGTGGACACAGATGCAGCCAAAGCGCTGGAGATTTTCTGCCACGTGACTATCAAGGGCAGGGACAGATTTTCTGGCAAAGAAATGCCTGCTCGGCATCTGGTATTGGGGGCATGCCAGGGCCATAACATGGCGGAACCCATCTGTGTCCACCAGGTGGAAAGGCAAAATTTCCAAGGCCAAAAGCCTGGCAATGTCGACATTAAGGCTTTTGGCTTTGGTTGGGGTGAAAGTGTTTATTATGCTCCCACACCTAGTACACAGAAGGCTGGCTGCCTGACTGGCTGCTGTACGGCGTGTAGGTCAAACTGGTGGAAGGAAAAGGGGTAGGCTGTGTCTCTGCTGGTGGCGGTGAGAATCGCCCGACAATGTTTGGGACTGGGGATGGTGCTTGCTCATGCTGCTCCAGCACATCGGCAGCAGAGGACATCTTGGTCTTGGAAGTGGCGGAGGAGACAGAGGATGTCACAGTGGTTGGAAGCCCAGGACCTGTGTGGCATTTTTTCTCCAAGTGACTCCTCCTCATCAATTTATGCTTTAGATGCATGTGCCTGTCCATGTTCATGGTTAAACTCTTTAGATTCTTTCCTCTACTGACGCGTTGGCGTCAAATCTGGCATATGACGTCGACCGGCAAATCTGAGGCTTGATGGAAAAAGGCCCAGGCTTCACAGGTCCTGGACCTCTTCGACGGTGAAAACCTAGCAGCAGTGTTCCCGATGCCACCACTGACCATGGCTGATGGATTAATATCAGCTAACTTGTGCGACTGCCCTCTCCCTTTCTGAAGCCAGCCCACATTGACACTACCACATCATCCTCCTCCTCCACTGATGAGGCGATCGCAAGCAACTGCTGCTGAAAAGACCACGTTGGATCTGCAATGCCATCATCAACATCATCATCACAGGTGACTTACTTGTCCTGACAGTCTACATCCTCAAGATGCAGGCTAGAAGCCACAGGCACTGCGAGGCATTGCTGACCGCTCGGAATTTCTGCCAACTGACCAGCTTCCTTCTCCTCCCCTGAGGGCATCAGCGATTGGGTGTCAGAGCAGACAAAATCACTGTCTTTGGCCTCTTGATCTTTTGAAATGGTTTCTGACCCCAATTGCATTGTGTCATCAAAGAGAACTTCAGAATATGGATTATATGGAGTGGTCTGTACAATGGTTGACATTTGGGCTGTGTTTGCCTCAGGTTGGACTGATGATGATGATGACATTTGTGACCATGACTAAGAGGATGAGGAGGTAAACTGCTCGATTCAGGGTGTGTTAACCACTAAAGAACAGATTGGTGATGCTCTTCATTACTGAGATTCACAGGGAACCGACCAAGCGATGACAGGTCTGACGGTCCTGCAACTAACGATGTGCTCACTTGTGGAGCACTGGAAGGAGCGCCTTGTCTCGTACCTCTAGCTCAACGTCCTACGCCCCTCCTTGCTCGCTCACCACCTCTAGTTCGCTCCATGTTCAAAAAGATAAATATTAAAAAGATCAAGGTTTGTTCACAGTCTATTACTGAAGAACTGTACTCTAAAGACAGTAAATCACAAGTGTTCTTAAATCCTATAATTTCCAACTGGCAAATAGGATTAGAAACAGAACTTTTTCTATGGAATATCTATGAAATGTGGTCTTTTGGAAGAACCCTGACACAAAATCAACAGTGTTCTTGAATCCTTATATTTTGCAACTGGCACCTAGGAATAGAAAAGGAATTTTTTCTATGGAATATCTGTGAAATGTGGTCTTATGGAAGAATCCTGCCACCAATCAACAGTGTTCTTGAATCCCTATACTTTGCAACAACCAACTAGGATTAGAAATATAATTTTTTATGGAATATCTGTGAAATGGGGTCTTATGGTATAAACCTGACACCAAATCAACAGTGTTCTTTACTTCCTATACTTTGCAACTGGCAACTATATTTAGAAGAAGTTATTTTTTCTATGGTATATCTTTGAAATGTTGTCTTATGGAAGAACCCTGACACAAAATCAACAGTGTTCTTAAGTCGTTGTACTTTTCAACAGGCAACTAAGATTAGAAACAGAATTTTTTTCTATGGAATATCTGTGAAATGGGGTCTTATCGAGGAACGGTGTCTTGTACACCGGCTGATCCCCCAAAACTGCAGTAACTAAACTTTGGGCATGGAATGATATTTTCTTCAAGAAACCAGTATATCACAGAGATTTCTTTTTAGAGCAGATTTCCTAACAGTGCCTTGTGCACAAGCTGTCCACCCAAAACTTTTGGGCAATGCAAAGATACAGTTAGTAGCAGTATCAAAATTCCCTAATCTTGCTGTACCCCAACCCTAACTAATCTATCTAGAAAGTTTTTTTCCTTTTTTAAAATCCTGGGAAAGGGTTTGGGGGGCCGGCCTGCTTTGAAAAAGCACAGCAGGAGAGCAATGTGTTCAGTTCACGTCTTTTAATAATAATTGGGATGATCGATATTATCGACAAAAGTTGAAAATGGGGAGGTTTTTAGGCTTATCAAAAGTTTCCGATCACGTGAAAGTTTAGGTGAAAATCTCACAGATAATCTATTATTATCGCGCCTTTTCAGATTTCTGTCATTTTGGGGGGGTACCCAAATCAGCCCCGAGGTTTAGGGGGGGTGAGGAGGATGTAAAAATGTCACCCTTTGCGGTGTAGGGGATTTTTATTGGTGAAAAAAATCACATGACCTCGTTTTATTTTTTCCCCAACTGCTTATCTGTTTGAACCCCTTTTACTATGTTATCACACTCACAGCAGGATGTGTCTCATCCCTTTTAAAAAACCAAATAGTTTTTCTAAAGTTTTGGTAGATGTCTTTAAAAATTTAAAAAGGAAACCACCCCATCTCCCTACTGCTTGAAGAGAGTTAGATTAGGAATTTAAATTCTTTTTTAGTTAGAGAAAGTTTTAAGGATATTACGGGTTTTGGGGCGTGCAGGGAGGAGATGGGGGGGGGGGGGGGGGCTTCAGGAGGAGGGCATTCGAAAGGAAGTATTTTGCAGCTCAGTGTATTCTGTGATCTTCAGTTGAAAAAAAAGGGTTTTTTCCCTCTTTTTTGGAAAGCAGCCCTTGATTGGATTTTTAAAATTTTGGCCCTGTGTTTTCATTTCTTTTGGGCCAATCACTGGTGTCAGTTTTCCCCAAAAACCCGGAATAACTTTTTCCCTAAAAACTTTTAAATAGTTTTTTTGAAGTCCGTGGGGGTCTGTTTGCCGAAAAAAAGCGCGGTTGTCGAATATGGGGTTTTAAATACATATTTGATGAAAATTCCCCCTGTAGTCAGTGGTGCAAAGGGGGCTGCCATTTTAAATCAATAAAAAATTTAAATATCTTTTTTGCAGTCCTTGCGTCAGTTTGGCGCAAAAGAGCCCCAGTTTTTTAGAAATATTGTGTTGTACATGTTTGTTTGTATATTACGCCTGTAGTAAAGGGGTGTAAAGGGTTGGGCCAAACATAAATCCATAAAAACTTTTAAAAAATACTTCCTTATTCCCGCCCGGGTGCGTCTTTTTGGGCGCAGAAAAGTCAGTTGTAGCATTTTGGGTTTTATACATTTTTAAATTGAAAATTCCCACTTTAGTCAGGGGTTTGCAAAAGCTGCCCATATTAACCCAATAAAACTGAGAGGGCTACCAAATTTTTCTCAAAAATTGGGTTTCGGTCATTTTCCCCAAATTTTTCCGACAAAAATTCTTTTCGGCCCAAAAATTTACTTCGGCACGAATCCTTTAAAAAAAAACGGGCTATTTCCGGCTCCCCAGAGCCTGAAGGGTGCTGTAAAACGTTTTTTTGGCCATGTTTAAAAATTGCGGGGGGCGTTTTGGTTTTTGGTCTTCTTTAAATGTTGTTTTTTTGTATGACCGCAAAATTGACTCCCGCGCTTTTAGAATGCTTCACTAAAAAATTTCCCCTGGGCATTTAAGAGGGAAAAAGAACCAAAAAACCCCAAGCGGGAATGTACCCCTGATAAAGTCATGCTAGCGAAAGCGGGAAAAAAAAACAAGTTGAAAAGCTCAGGTGGCAACTTTTGGGGGTTAGGTGGGGAAAGGGACGGCGGCAGCCACAGCAGCATGAGGTCAGGCAGTGGCCCCAATTTGACATTTGGAGGCGGAAAAAACATTTATTAGGCCCCCGAGTGCCCCCAAAGATACAGTGTGGGGGGTCACGGCGGCAGCAGTATGAGGTCAGAAAGTGGACAAGGGACATTATGGAGGGGGGGGGCAAAACAGTATTAGGCCAAGAGTGGCACAATGATACATTGTGGGGGTTTCACGGCGGCAGCGTATGGGTCGAAAAGTGGAACAATGACTTTTGGAGGGGGCCAAAACAGTATTAGGCCACAGAGTGACAATGTAAAAGTGGGTGGGTAAGGGCCCGGCGCATTTTATGAGGTCGACAGGGGCCCACAATGACTTATGGAGGGGGAAAAAACAGTATTTTTGGGACAGGTGGCACAATCACACGGGGTGGAGGTCAGGGCGGCAGCAGTATGAGGGCGGGACGGGGGCCAAGGGCATTCTGGAGGGGGCAAAACGTTTTAGGCCCCCAGAGGGGCCCACAATGAAACAGTGTGGAGGTCAAGGGGGCAGCAGTATGAGGTCAGACAGTGGGCCATTTGACAAATTCTGGAGGGGGGGCAAAAAAAAGGATTTTGGCCCAAAATGTGGGGGGGCAGGGAAAGCACCCAAACGGCAGCGATGAGGTCGACAGGGGCAAAATTACACAGTTTTGGAGGGCACGACAGGAGTAAACAGCAGCAGCTTTTTGAGGTAAAGGAGAGTGGCACAAGGGCATTCTGCAGGTGGAAAAAAATAGTTTTAGGCCACAGGCGGCACAATGCCCCGGAGCGGAGGCCCGGGCCCGGCAGCAGCATGGGGTCAGGAAAGGGGCCCCACAATGACGGGGAGTGGGGTGATGCAGGGGCAAACGGGATGGGGTTTCAGAGAGTGGCACAATGACATTCTGCAGGTGGCAAAATAGTATTAGGCCACAGAGGGGCACAATGACTGAGAGCGGAGGGTCCGGGGGCCCTAGCGGGCATGAGGTCGGGCTAGTGGAAAAAGGGACGAGAGTGGAGGTGATGACGGGAAAGCAACAGAAATGAGGTCAGAGAGGGGGCACAATGACTTTTGCAGGTGGCAAAAAAAGATTAGGCAACAAAAGCGGACAATGACTGAGAGCGGAGGTCAGGGCCCGGCAGCGGGAATGAGGTCGGGCAGTGGCACAAGGGCCCAGAGAGTGGGGTGAGGGACGGAGAAAACAGAATGAGGTCAGGAGTGGCCAATGACATTCTGAAGGTGGCAAAATAGTATTAGGCCACGAGCGGCACAATGATGAGAGCGGGGGGTCACGGGGCAGTGATGAGGTCAGGCATTTGGCACAAGGGACAGAGAGTGGAGGTGAGGGACAGGAGAAAAACAGCTTTGAGGTCAGGGGTTTCCCACAAGGGACATTCTGGAGGGGGCCCAAAAACAGTCCGGGCCCGCGGGTTTTGGCACAAGGGGGGGGCCCCACAGTGTGGATGTCACGGAAACAGCAAACGGCAGCGCAGCATGAGCAATAGATTTGGCCCCAATGAAGGGGTTTTTGAGGTGGGTGGAAATTTCCCAGTCCCGGGAAAAGAGGTGGTAGGCAGAGGGAGAAACTATCAGCAAAATGTGGGGGAAATAAGGCGGGTGGCCCCTTCAGAATAGGGGCCCTGTGGCAGGTAGTTTAAACCCGGGACTGACGCATAAGGCTTTTGGGTTTGGGGAAATCCTGGCCGATCCACCCCTGATTAAATTTAAAAAAAGGTGTGTTCAACTTTTCCCCGGGGACAAGGGGGTTTCTCCTTGGGGTAACGAGGGCCCCCCGCCCCACGGGAACCCCGTTTCGGGTTTGCCAAAATTACGGGCCCGGGAGGACAGCTTCTCCACTGCAAACCCTCGGCAAGTTGGGGCCAAAACCCCTCCAGTTTGGCTGCCCAGTGCCCAGGGATCTTCTAACTGGGGGGGCAGAGTGCTGTCCAAGTAGGCCAAAACCCTGTTGGTTCAGGGAAATTCCCTCCATGTCCTGTGCTGCTGCTGTGCTGGGGGACTGCCCTCCTCTAGGGGGGTAAAGGAAAGGGTGCTAATTAGTGCCCGGGACTTGGGTTTTACTGCTGATAAAAGCTGGTATTTTGCCTCCTACCCCCCCCCCTTTCCCCCCAGCACCCGCGGAAAGTAGTAGGGTGAGGGGCTAAAGGAAACCCCAACCGGTCAGACCTGTCGAGGGGGGGAAACGATCCCGAACATGGGGAAAGCGGCCAATGATTAGGGGGGGGGGAATTTCCCCCCCCCTATAGTATTTGAGTTTGTTTCCCCTCTCAATGGGTGGAAAAAAGGGGGCCCCCATTTTGGACCTGGTTTAGCGGGGGGTCCAATGGGGGTGGAGAGCCAAAAGTCATCCCTTCCCGGGAAATGCGACAAATTGGGGCTGTCACTAGCCAGGCAAAAAAGCATGCTGGGGAATCTCCCAAGTGACTCCGGGGGGTCCCTGCCCCTTTTCCCCATTGTATACTGCCAGGGTGCTTGGGATTTCATCGGGCCGTCTTCCTCATCCCCACCCCACCCCCTCCAGCTGCTCCTGCTCCTCCTCTCTTGTCCCCGGGGTAGAAAACCCAATCATTTCACCAGACAATGCTTCTGCGCCAATGCCCCTCCTCCTCCTCCTCCCCCTTTTCAGTCCCCCCGGATCATGTGGCCACGAGTGTAGTGCCACTTTCCAGTCCCCTCCCCGAAAAAGATTTTTCGCATTGTTCCAGGACATGAAGCAGGGGGAATAAAGTTATTCTTTCCCTTTAGTCCTGGCGACTGACAAAAAAACGTGGCCTCCTCGAAGGGCCCCAAAACAAACGGCAGGGTCACGCATGAGCTGCCACTGGTGACATCAAATTTTCCCACGGGGAGAAATTTGTCTGCCGGGGATCATCAAAAAACCGTTAAGGGCCTTTCTCTGTTCATACAGTGGGTTTCCAACATGTGAAAGGTGGATTAACCAGCGGGGGGAAACATCGAATTTCAGAGCGTGTTGGGGGGGGCCGTTTGCCGTGCAATGAGGAGGGTTTTTCCGGGCCCTTTGTAAAAATGGTTTAAGGGCATGACATTTTCCCTGGCCTTTTTCAGAATTTTTAAAGGATGGGTTTGGAAGACTTCGGGCCCCCTTTTTTAAAACCCAAATTTTGGGAAACCCCGTGCGCCATGCAGGGCGAAAGGGGCCCACCCCTCCCGGTGAGCGCGGACCCCATTTTTCCTCCCATTGTCCGTCACCAGGGTTCCCGATTTGCAGTTGGCGCGGAAAAAAGGCCACACATCGATTTTTGCTCCCATAAACCGGGACCATTTTCCTCCCCTGTGTGACTTCGTTCCCCCAAACAAGCTGGTGAAAGAACTGGGGGGAAACCCCTGTGCCCTACACAGGGTGGTATGAGGGACCCCTTTATTGTGGGGGCCCTGAGATGGTGGTGGTGGTGGAGGAGGGGGGAGGGGGACATTGGGCGGGAAAGCAGCATTTTTTAAACAACGTGGGAGGAAAAAAGCGGCGTCCCCAGCCCAAAGGGTTTTTGGTGTGCCGGGGGCAGGAAGCACATTCCCCCCAGGGGCCGTAAAGGACATGAAATGGCCCGGGGACCGTAGTTACAGCCCCAAAAGTCCGCGCTGCCGTGTCCCTTTGGGGAAACCCAAACCGATAACCCTCAAGGACTGACCCACTTTCTTTTCTTCATATTTATAAAGTGCGGGGTATTTCCCTTTTGGGGAAAAAGGGAAATTACGGCTTGGAACTCTCCATCTCGGGGTCGGGACAAACCATTAGTTCTCGAATTTTGCAGAGTCCACCCTTTGGGGAAAAAGGGGGGAATGCAGTTTAAAAAAAACCAACTTTTGGGAAAGGGGCACCCGGGCAGGTGCTGCACCTTAGGATGGTTGGACGCATTTCTGGGTTTTCTCTTTTCAAAGCCTCTCTGAACGACCGCCCGGCGCCCCTGAGTTTGGAGGGCAGGGGGCATCTGGACCGGGAGAGGTTTTCAAAGAGAAACAGTGCCTTCTGCAGATTTTTTGGAGCCTTGCTGGCTGAAATGGGATGCGTTTCCACTGGGCCCCTGTGCTGCTGAAACCGGGGGGATGGACCACCACCCTCTGAGCCCCCGGGTTTTTCCCAGGGCCCCCGGATGGTGAAAGCTGATGGGGTTGAGCAGGGCCGTTGTGCCCCCCGTTAGCTCCCTGGCCCCGCTTCACTTTTTGCCCCCCAAGGGTTCTACATATACCCATATTTGGCTCCTCCGGTGTCTTAGCAAAGAAATGCCACACCCGGTAGTGATTTTACCGCCAACGCTCCGCACTGAGTGACTACTGCCGCCGCTGCCTCGCTGGGGCCCTGTGCCCCTAATGTCTTGGACCTGCGAAACGGGTTTTCTACCCCCTGGGGGGGTTGGCTCCCGACCTCACCCCTGCTGCTACCCTGTGACTCCCCGGCCCCACAAAAACCCCCTTGGGTGGCTTTCGCCGCTGCCTTTACGGGCAAGCTGACGCCCCCCTTTTTCCCGACGATGATGAAGCCCTTGCTTTTACCCCGGGTCCCCAAATGCGGTCCCGGGTAAAATCATATCTATTTTTTGTTTTTATGTCACTACTTCCCCTCACCGGGCTTGGTAAGCCCAGGGTGACCTTCACCACATGACCTCCCATGCCCAAACCCCCTTTCCCCATCATTCTTTGCCCCACTGCAAGGGAAAATGGGGAAAGGGTATTGGCCCCCTTTCTTCGCGCCCCAAATAGCTGCTGGGCTGCCCCCCTCAAATTGTTCATCCCGCTATTTTAGTGGCGCTGAGCCCCGACCCCATAGTAGATCCCCGGCCCGAGGGAAACTGGATGGGGCAGAAGGCCGGGGCTGAGGGCCCGGTGAGGGCCCGCTGACCCCCTCCGGGGGCCCTTTCCAAATAAGGTTGGGGTTCCCGAGGTTCCCCCGACTCTTGGCGGGGTTTTTTCAGATGTCATCTGGGAGAAAAGGATGCCCAGTCAAAAAATCAAGGAAACCCCCTTTGGGGTTTCCCGAAAAACACACCGGGGCCCCTAGAGACAGGGGGCAGTTGTGGCCTCACCGAGTGGGCCCCCGCTGCGCGTCCCCCCGCTGTGCTGCGACCCTGGGCCCCTTTCGAAATGTTTGTGGGCCCCTGCCACTCGCAGTTGCCGAGCCTTTCCAAACCCCTTGTCTGACCCTACTGTTTGGGTTTTAAATTACAGACACTGTTTGATGAAAACTACTGTATATGAAAATATAACCCCCGGGTTTTTTTCTCCAAAAAGAAACCCGTACAAGCTTGGGTAACCCTTTTGGGTATAAAAAATTTCGCTCCACAAATGGCCAGGGGAAAAAATTTTCTTGTATGTTTTCGTTTACAAGCACTGTTTGTTTTTTTTAAATGTAAAGCACAAACAGGCTTAATTAACCTTTGCGGGGAATTTTTTGCTACAAAAAAAAATTTTATATATTTGGCGTTGAAAAAGACGGTTTTTTTTTTTGTCAGCACAGCAGCAAAAAAAACGCTTAATTTAAACCCCTGGGTGTAAATTGGGGCAATAGAATTTAGCCACCACAAAATAGTTTTTTTTGTAGGTGTTACAAAATTTCGTGTTTTCTACGCCACAAAACAAGAGTACAGTTGTAATTTGCCTTTGCTTTTGAATTAGGCTACCCAAAAAAAAAATATATATTTTTGTAGTTCAAAAAGACGTTTTATTTTTGTCAGGGACCCCCAGCAAAACAACGTTAATTAACCCCTGGATGTAAAATTTGGGCCCAAAAAAATTTAGCCGCACAAACTAGTAGCTTTTTAGGGGTTTACAATTTGGGGGTTTTCTACGGGCCCCCACAACAAGAGATTTCAGTTGTAATTAGCCTTTGCTTTTGAATTTTGGCTAAACCCAAAAAAAAAAATATATAAATTTTGGCGTTGAAAAATACGGTTTATTTTTGTCAGCACACCAGCAAAAAAACGCTTAATTAACCCCTGGATGTAAATTGCGCCAAAAGAAATTTAGCCGCAAAACTAGTAGCGGGGGTTACAATTTTCGTGTTTTTTTTACGCCACACAAAAGAGATTTTGTTGTAAATTTTTCCTTTGCTTTGTGGAAAAAAAAAATTTTTTGGGGCTTTTTTAAAAACCAAAAAAAAAAAATTAAAAAAACTTAAAAAATACGGGCGGGTTTTGGAAAAAAAAAGGAAAAAAAAAAAAAGGGGGTTTATTTTTTTTTCAGCACACCAGCAAAACAACGCTTAAAATTAAAACCCCCGGATGTAAAATTGGGGCCCCAAAAAATTGAAACCCCCACAAACTAGTTAAACGTGTTACCCAAATTTGGGGTTTTCACGCCCCCACAACAAGAGATACAGTTGTAATTTGCCTTTTGGGTTTTTTTTTTGAATTTTGGCTTTTCCAAAAAAAAATTAAAATTTTGGCGTTGAAAAAAGAAAGGTTTATTTTTTTCAGCCCCAAAACCCGCAAAACAACGCTTAAAATTTAAAAACCCGGATGTAAATTTCGAAAAGGAAAATTTAGCAGCCAAAAATGAAGTGGTTTTGGATTGTAAAAACGCGTTTCTTTAAATGAATACAACCCGGAAAATGGCTTAGATCCCCTTGGATATTGAATGTATTTTTCAGCTGCAGTGGACGCACATGGATTTCCGTCCAATACCCCAAAAAAACAGAAATAGGACATTCAGAGAACGTCTCTGAGCCCAAACTGAGACACCCCCAGAAACGCTGTATAAAAATTGTTCTTCAAAAGCGCTATCACCCGCAAACAGAAACCCTTTCCCATCGTTCAGTGAGAGGAGTTGGAAACCCCAGCGGCGCGCCGGTCTTATATAGTGCGGGGGACGTCACAGAAACCCCCCGGTCTCTGATTGGCTTCATTTTCTGCACATGTCATTTCGGCTATTTCCCTTTTTCCTCCCGAGTGCTTTGCCCCAAGTAGGCCCTGTGCTCGCAGCCATTTTTCAATTTAAAAGCACACTTCGTTAAACCCCAAGTACCCCAAAATTCCCACTTCGGTCCGAACCGAAGTTTTTTCCCGAAATTCTAAAAGAATTTCCCCTTCGTTAGAATCAATTCGGCCCCTCTTACATATAACATTTAAAATTTCTCTTATTGCAGTCCGTGGGGGCCCGTTTGGGACAAAAAGTCAGTTGTAAGTTTATTGTGTTATTCATATTTTTATAGTAAATTACGCCTTAGTCAGTGGTGCAAAGGCCCCCATATTTAAACCATTTTAAAATTTTTAATACTTCTATTTCACTCAGTGGGATTCAGTTTTGGGGGTAATCGTGCATTTGTACGATAGTTTGTTGAAAACTATCAACTGTAGTCCCACTGGGGGCCCCGTTTTTAAATCTCAGGGACTGAAGGATGAACAATGTTTATTTTTTTTTATGTTCTTCCCCCCAGACCGAATTTTTACGATTTTGATAGAAAAAGTCTGTTTCTAATGCTGTTGGCTGTTTTTAATTTGTGGGGTTTAAAAAAAGCTGTGAAATTTTCCCACTTTCAAAAAAAGGGGCGTCGAAAAACTTTCCATACCTTTTTTCATTTTTATATTTCTGAAATGGAAGCGAACTGCAGGTGTAGGAGAGCGAGGGGGGGAGGACATGGAGGTAGATGTACGAGAGAAGGTTCTCCTTTTTCCCGTGTGGTGAAAAACACACAAGCCCGGGATCCCTTGGGTTTTCAGGCCATCAGGCCCGTCATCGCTAGGGTCGGGGTCCTTTTGAATTTTCAGTAACGAAAAGCGTCGTCAATCTGTTCTTCAGTGGGGTTTAAAGCAAAACCCGCATCCCTCCCGGGCTTACCTCTTCGTTTCCCCCCAGTCACCGGCCCAACCACGTTTACAGCCTCACCCCCCTTTATCAGTAAATTTTCCTTTTAAAACCCAAATTGACAGTAGAAAGAGGGGTTTTAGACAGGGTTTGTTTAAACCTTAATGGGGACATCCTTTTTGTTTGCTTTTCATTTTTAAAGTCCGGTTTGGGAAAAAGTAGAATGGCAAGTACCTCTAGCCACAGCGTATTTGGGAAAAATAATTGTTTTTAAAAAAGTTTATTTTTTATGCAAAAAATTTTTGCTGATGGGTTTCCTAAGGGCACCTGTTTGGGTTTTTGGGCCTGCTGCGTTCAGGAATGGATTTGTCAATGTTTCCCTTTTCCCAAAATACTGCTTCAAAGGGCTCCTTTTTCCGGCACTTTTTAATCTGGGGGGTCCTGTGATTTAAGGGGGAAAGCTGCGGTCCCGACAGGCATAGTCAAAGTCCAGTTTTAACCAAAATGTGGTTAATAGCCTTTTTTTCCGGAAAATTTTTAATCTGTGGGGCGACAGGTTTAAAAGGGGCTTGTGCGGTCCCCGGGACAGGGTTTGTCAATGTCTAGTTCCCAAATTTAAAATGGTTGTTCAAAGCTCCTTTTTAGACCCTTTTTAATTTTGTGGGTCATGTAGGGTTTAAGGGTCAGCTGCTGGTCCAGGGGGCAGGGATAGGGCTTTTCTAGTTCAACTAAAGTGGTGGTTCAAAAAATCCCTTTTTCCCGGGACTTTTTAATATGGGGGGTCATGCGGGGTTTTTTTGGGGTCATCTGCGGTCCAGGGGCAAACATTGTCAAGTCTTTGTTTTAAGTAAAAAAAGGGGTTTTTCCCAAAAACTCCTTTTTTAGAAAAATTTTTTTTAAACCCGTGGGTCATGTAGATTTTAAAGGGCATGCTGCGGTCCAAAGGGCCGGGATAGTCCTGTCTAGTTCAACTTTAAAAGGGGTTCAAAGACTCCTTTTTTTTGGCACTTTTTAATCTGTGGGTTAGGGCAGGTTTTTAAAGGGGCCCTGCCCCGCGCCCGGCGGGATAGTCAAAAAGTCCAATTTAACTAAAGTGGGTTTTTTCAAAGACTCCTTTTTCCGGCCCCTTTTTAATCTGTGGGTCAAACAGGTTTAAGGGTCATGCTGGGGGACAGAACAGGGATGTCAAGTCCAGTTCAAAATAAAATGGTGGTTTAGAGACTCCTTTTCAGGCACTTTTTAATCTGTGGGTCATGCAGATTTAAGGGTCATGCTTTAGGTCCAGGCAGGGAAAAGTCAATGTCCCCGTTCAATAAAAAAGGTGGTTTTAAAAAAATCCCGCCCTCTGGCAAATTTTTTTAATTTTTTCGGTTTATGAAAGGGTTTTTGGGTCATGTGTGGTCCAAAGGGCAGGCATAGGGCAATGTCCAGGTTCAACTAAAATGGGGGGTTTAAAGACTCCTTTTTTAGACACTTTTTAATTTGTGGGTTATGCGGGTTTGGGGGTTTTCATGCTGGGGTACAGGACGGTATAGTCAAGTAGTTCAATAAAAGGGCAAATAATCTCCTTGGCCTTTTTTTTTATTTGGGGGTCATGCAGGTTTATGGGTATGCTGTGGTAAAAGCGGGGGAAGTGATATCTGTGTTTTTTTGTGACTTTGTTCCCTAATTGTCTTCCCTAAATGCAGCAGTTCATAGACTTTAAAAGGGGATTTCCCCAGAAATGCCTATCTGCTAAGAAAAAAATAAACAAAGCAGGTGAGGGGAAAACCCCGCAAGAAGAGCAAAGGGGATGTGTACAATGTTACAAAAATTTATCACACTACAAAAGGGGATTCTTATACAAAAGAAAAAACTTTCTCCAAGCCCTTGAAAGCCATTCATGTTCCTATCATCAGATAAAGCAGGGATCTATGAAATAATTTAAAATTAAAACAGGGGAAGTTTAAACTAGCGGGGAATGACATCTAGCAGTAGAATACAATATCCCTCTCTATGCAACAATCTGTGTTTATGATTAGAGATGAGCGAACCCTAAAAATTTCGAGTTAAAGCCGAACCTCAAATTTTGAGAAATTTTATTCAAAGTTCGAGTTGGACTAGAACGAACTTGAACCCATTAAAGTCAATGGAGAAGGGGTTAGGTTAATTTTTATACATACAGGTGAGGATAAGCTGGAATTAACTATAACAGTAAATGGGAAACGTGGGAAAAATTATTGAAGAAAATTTGGCTCTAAAAAGTACAGAAAAAATTGGAGGCCTAAAAAAAATTCATTCCTTTCAATGGTAACTGAAAGATGGAAAAGTGTACTGTAGGGGGTGCAGCGGGACAAAGCTATAGGGACCTATGACACATAAGAAACACGGGGTTTTGGGAAAAGGACATGGTAACTGTAAGTTTCCCTTTCATTTATTTTCACTAAGGGCCCCAAGAAAAATTTTTGATATATGTGGTTTATAGCCCCAACAGAGAACATAAAAGGTTTAGCTTTGGGAGGGCTAAAGTTTTAAAGGGGGACATGGTATTTTCCAAAGGGTCCCCTCAGTCATCTATTAACCATTTTTAAGGGGGCCCCCCTGCAGCTAAATAACAAAAGGGGCCCCCCCCCCATTCAAGTTCCCTTTTTTTTTAAAAACAAACAAAAGGCCCCTTTTTTCAGTAGGGCCCCCGATGGGTAAATTCCCCATTGGACCCCCCCAGTTACTTTTTTTCCATTTCCGATACCGGGGTTTTTTTATGTGTCAAAAGGGCTTTTGGGGAAAACCTTAGGAAAGCAGGGGCCCCCTACGGCTTTCTCCCCCCTTGGCCCCCTCCCTAAAATAAAACCCTTTTTGAAGGCCCGAGCCTCGATTTTTCCCCGTTGGGTGTTTTTTACTGACACCACATATATCACATGTACAGCGCTTTCAAACAGAGCGTTAAATTTAAGTTTTTTTGGGGCCCGGTGCAAAAAGGGAAAGCGGGGGCTTTCCCGTAGTTACCATGTGCCAAAAAAAGAGATTTGGGGGAATTTTTCAAAAATTTTATTCGGGGCACTTCGGGCCCAATTTTTTCCCACAAAATTTTTTCGGTTTTCCCAAATTTTAAACGGCAAAACCCAATTGCGTTAAAAAACCCGCTATTCTCCAAGGGTGCAAAAAGCCTGGGAGGTGCGGTAGAATGTTGTGCCAAGCTTAAATATGCCGAGGGGGCTTGCTTTGGTCTTCATATAATTGTTGTTTTTGTAAAGACACGCAAATTTGGCTGCCCCGGTCTTAGAATTTGCTTACTATAAAAATTCCCGGGGATTAAGGGGGGAAAAAAATGAAAAAAAAAACCAAGCGGGAATGTAACCCTGATAAAGGGCCTCCCCGCGAAAGCTTTGGAAAAAACAAACTGAGAGCTCAGGGGGGCAACATTAAAGGGCACCCCGGTGGACGTTTACGGGGAGCAGCCACAAACAGCAGAGAGGTAAGGGCCGTGGCACAATCAATTTTTGGGGGGTGGCAAAAACCCGGGGGTAGGCCACAGAGTGGGACAATGACAGAAAAAAGTGGGGGGGGGGCCCCCCGGTAAGCAGCAGCTGAAAAGGTCAGACAGTGGCACAAGGGCATTTTAGAGGTGGGAAAAAAAAGGAAGTAGGCCAAGATGGGACAATGACAGAGATTTGGGGTTTAACCCCGGCAGGGAAAAAGATGGGGGTCAAAAGAGGCCCAGTGGGTGAGGCTAGGTGGGAAAAAAAAGTGACCCCAGTGTGGGGGGGTCACGGCAGCAGCCCCAGCCAGCAGCCTGAGGTCAGCCATAACCAAAAATAAAAACCAAAAAATTCCCTTAAAGGGTGGCCCAAAAAAAGGGTAAGGGCCCCAAAAAATGGGACAATGGAAAAAGAGGGTGGAAGGGGACGGCCGCAGCAACATAGGTAGACCCGTGGGACAAAACACAGTTGGAGGACCACCGGCAGCAAACCACCCGCAGCAGCATGAGGTTTAGAAAAGGGCACAATGAAATTTTGGAGGTGGGGAAAACAGGAGGAGGCCAAGAGTGGCACAATGACTGAGAGGGAAAAGGGCAACGGGCGAGCAGCTGAGGTTTAGGCAAATGGACAAAACCCTTCTGGGGGTTGGCAAAAAAAGTAGCAGCCCCCAAAAATTTGGGACAATGACACAGTGGGGA
>JAODAL010030686.1:0-49551 GCA_025379985.1 Phyllomedusa bahiana
GGGGACGTCATCTCTGCGTCTGATGATTGGCTGCAGCAGTCACGTACCACTTCCTTCTGTCACCATTCAGAAGTGAAGGGCCCCGAATGGTGATGTAAGCAGAAGCACATGACTGCTACAACCAATCAGAGGCTGCAGAGGTGACGTCCCGATCAGAAGAAGAAAGTAAATAGGAGATGGGGGAGACCCAGCGCTGCAATGGAGGTGAAGAGGAAGTGAAGTGTGGGTGCTCTCACCATGCTGGTTCATAGAGACTCCCAGTTCCAGTTCAGGCTGTGGGCGGTTCTACAGCTTCAGGCTCCCACTTCTTGGTCAGGCTGTGGGCAGTTCTACAACTTTAGGCTCCCACTTCCTGTTCAGGTTGTGGGCAGTTCTACAGCTTTAGGCTCCCACTTCCTGTTCAGGTTGTGGGCAGTTCTACAGCTTTAGGCTCCCACTTCCTGTTCAGGTTGTGGGCAGTTCTATAGCTTTAGGCTCCCACGTCCTGTTCAGGCTGTGGGTGGTTCTACAGCAGGGGTGTCACACTGCGGCTCTCTAGATGTTGGGAAATTACAACTCCGATCATGCATTTGTATAATCTATAACAGTGGGCATGATGGGAGTTGTAGTTTCCCAACAGCTGGAGGGCCACAGTTTGACACCCCTGTTCTACAGCTTGAGGCTCCCACTTCCTGTTCAGGCTGTGAGCAGTTCTACAGCTTCAGGCTCCCACTTCCTGTTCAGGCTGTGAGCAATTCTACAGCTTCAGGCCTCCACTTCCTGTTCAGGCTGTAGGTGGTTCTACAGCTTCAGGCTCCCACTTCCTGTTCAGGCTTTGAGTAATTCTACAGCTTCAGGCTCCCACTTCCTATTCAGGCTGTGAGCAATTCTACAGCTTCAGACTCCCACTTCCTATTCAGGCTGTGGCCATTTCTACAGCTTCAGGCTCCCACTTCTTGGTCAGGCTGTGAGCAGTTCTACAGCTTCGCTCCCACTTCCTGTTCAGGGCTTTGAGCAATTCTACAGCTTTAGGCTCTCACTTTTTGTTCAGGCTGTGAGCAGTTCTACAGCTTCAAGGCTTCCCCCTTCTTGGGCAGGCTGTGAGCAATTTACAGCTTCTGGCTCCACATTTTGGTCAGGCTGTGGTGGTTCTACAGCTTTAGGCTCCCACTTCTTGGTCAGGCTGTGGGTGGTTCTACAGCTTTAGGCTCCCACTTCTTGGTCAGGCTGTGGCCATTTCTACAGCTTCAGACCTCCACTTCCTGTTCAGGCTGTGAGCAATTCTACAGCTTCAGGCTCCCACTTCCTGTTCAGGCTGTGGCCATTTCTACAGCTTCAGGCTCCCACTTCCTGGTCAGGCTGTGGGCATTCTAGAACTTCAGGCTCTCGCTTCTTGTTAAAGCTGTGAGTGGTTCTATAGCTTCAGGCTCCCACTTCTTGGTCAGGCTGTGGGTGCTTCTACAGCTTCAGGCTCCCACTTCTTGGTCAGGCTGTGGGCGGTTCTACAGCTTCAGGCTTCCACTTCCTGTTCAGGCTGTGGGTGGTTCTACAGCAGACAATACTTAATAAGCACCTCTCCGTTCCAGGTTTATGTACGGCACAAGCAGACCCCCATCCGCTGAAAACGCAACTTTGTACTGATATATCTATGCCGTAACGTCACATTCCACTTTGTGACTTTTTGTTTCTTTCTTTAATATGCAAACTTTAAAACTCATTCAGTTCACTTGCAACATTGTTTCCAAATCTTAAATGTATCGATAGTAAACCTGGAATCCAAAGCTCAGTCTCTGAGTATCAAGTCCCGTCGTTACCGCCTATTTTGTGGCGCTGCTAGGCTTCTTATTGCTTCTTAAATTTGGAAACAATGCTGCAAGTGAACTGAATGTGTTTTAAAGTTTGCAGATTAAAGAAATACTTTGAAAAAAGTCACAAAGTGGAATGTGAAGTTATGGCATAGATATATCAGTACAAAGTTGCGTGGTTCTACAGCTTCAGGTTCCCACTTCCTGTTCAGGCTTTGGGTGGCTCTACAGCTTCAGGTTCCCACTTCCTGTGCAGGCTGTGGGTGGCTCTACAGCTTCAGGTTCCCACTTCTTGTTCAGGCTGTGAGTGGTTCTACAGCTTCAGGCTCCCACTTCCTGTTCATTCTGTGGGCAGTTCTACAGCTTCAGGCTCCCACTTCCTGCTCAGGCTGTGAGCAGTTCTACAGCTTCAGGCTCCCACTTCCTTTTTGGGCTGTGTTCAGTCTTTTTATCTATGGTTCCATATTTGTGTGTCATAATAAATACAGGTTCTCAATTCATGGTCAGGTTGTGTGCGATGCTACAGCTTCAGGTTCCCACTTCCTGTTCAGGCTGTGTGTGATGCTACAGCTTCAGGTTCCCACTTCCTGTTCAGGCTGTGGGTGGCTCTACAGCTTCAGGTTCCCACTTCCTGTTCAGGCTGTGGGTGGCTCTACAGCTTCAGGTTCCCACTTCTTGTTCAGGCTGTGAGTGGTTCTACAGCTTCAGGCTCCCACTTCCTGTTCATTCTGTGGGCAGTTCTACAGCTTCAGGCTCCCACTTCCTATTCAGGCTGTGAGCAATTCTACAGCTTCAGGCTCCCACTTCCTATTCAGGCTGTGGCCATTTCTACAGCTTCAGGCTCCCACTTCTTGGTCAGGCTGTGAGCAGTTCTACAGCTTCAGGCTCCCACTTCTTGGTCAGGCTGTGAGCAGTTCTACAGCTTCAGGCTCCCACTTCCTGTTCAGGCTTTGAGCAATTCTACAGCTTTAGGCTCTCACTTCTTGTTCAGGCTGTGAGCAGTTCTACAGCTTCAGGCTCCCACTTCTTGGTCAGGCTGTGAGCAATTCTACAGCTTCTGGCTCCCACATTTTGGTCAGGCTGTGGGTGGTTCTACAGCTTTAGGCTCCCACTTCTTGGTCAGGCTGTGGGTGGTTCTACAGCTTCAGGCTCCCACTTCTTGGTCAGGCTGTGGCCATTTCTACAGCTTCAGACCTCCACTTCCTGTTCAGGCTGTGAGCAATTCTACAGCTTCAGGCTCCCACTTCCTGTTCAGGCTGTGGCAATTTCTACAGCTTCAGGCCACCACTTCCTGTTCAGGCTGTGAGCAATTCTACAGCTTCAGGCTCCCACTTCTTGGTCAGGCTGTGGGTGGTTCTACAGCTTCAGGCTCCCACTTCTTGGTCAGGCTGTGGGTGGTTCTACAGCTTCAGGCTCCCACTTCTTGGTCAGGCTGTGGGCGGTTCTACAGATTCAGGCTCCCACTTCCTGTTCAGGCTGTGCGTGGTTCTACAGCAGACAATACTTAATAAGCACCTCTCCGTTCCAGGTTTATGTACGGCACAAGCAGACCCCCATCCGCTGAAAACGCAACTTTGTACTGATATATCTATGCCGTAACTTCACATTCCACTTTGTGAAATTTTTTTTTTTCTTTAATATGCAAACTTTAAAACTCATTCAGTTCACTTGCAACATTGTTTCCAAATCTTAAATGTATCGATAGTAAAACTGGAATCCAAAGCTCAGTCTCTGAGTATCAAGTCCCGGCGTTACCGCCTATTTTGTGGCGCTGCTAGGCTTCTTATTGCTTCTTAAGATTTGGAAACAATGTTGCAAGTGAACTGAATGAGTTTTAAAGTTTGCAGATTAAAGAAATACTTTGAAAAAAGTCACAAAGTGGAATGTGAAGTTATGGCATAGATATATCAGTACAAAGTTGCGTGGTTCTACAGCTTCAGGTTCCCACTTCCTGTTCAGGCTGTGGGTGGCTCTACAGCTTCAGGTTCCCACTTCCTGTTCAGGCTGTGGGTGGCTCTACAGCTTCAGGTTCCCACTTCTTGTTCAGGCTGTGAGTGGTTCTACAGCTTCAGGCTCCCACTTCCTGTTCATTCTGTGGGCAGTTCTACAGCTTCAGGCTCCCACTTCCTGCTCAGGCTGTGAGCAGTTCTACAGCTTCAGGCTCCCACTTCCTGTTTGGGCTGTGTTCAGTCTTTTTAATTATGGTTCCATATTTGTGTGTCATAATAAATACAGGTTCTCAATTCATGGTCAGGTTGTGTGCGATGCTACAGCTTCAGGTTCCCACCTCCTGGTCAGGCTGTGTGTGATGCTACAGCTTCAGGTTCCCACTTCCTGGTCAGGCTGTGGGTGGTTCTACAGCTTCAGGTTCCCACTTCTTGTTCAGGCTGTGGGTGGTTCTACAGCTTCAGGTTCCCACTTCCTGTTCAGGCTGTGGGTGGTTCTATAGCTTCAGGTTTCCACTTCTTGTTCAGGCTGTGTGTGGTTCTACAGCTTCAGGCTCCCACTTCCTGTTCATTCTGTGGGCTGTTCTACAGCTTCAGGCTCCCACTTCCTTTTTGGGCTGTGTTCAGTCTTTTTATCTATGGTTCCATATTTGTGTGTCATAATAAATACAGGTTCTCATTCGGGTCAGGTTGTTTTTGCGATGCAACAGCTTGGGTTCCCATTTCCCTGTTCAGGCTGTGGGTGTTGCAACAGTTTCAGGTTCCCACTTCCTGTTCGGTGTGGGGGTTTCTACAACAGTGCTGCCCTTTTCCAGCTTGCTTTCCTAGCAAAGTTTGAAAAGGGGACTTTTGATGTGGGGGGTTTTTTTAAAAAACAGCAGGACAGTAAAAACTGCAAAATAAAAAACAGCAATGTATTTGGTAGTAGTCCTCTATTTTCCCTTACCCAAAAATTTTTAAAAGCTAATCAGTGTGGGGGAGAGTGCCCCTTTAAAAAATGGGATTTTTACTGAGCAAATGAACTCCCCCACCTTTTGGGGATATGAGTCTGATGCAGCAGGGGTCCAACTGCCCAGTGTTTTTTCAGCGTTCAGGGGTTTTCCCTAAAGGGTTATCGAGCACATTTTTACCAGGGGTTTCTAGTGTAATGTCAGGTTTCCTTTTGATTTAAAAGAAGCCTCCCGCGCCCCAAAAATTTTTGGCTAATTATTAACAACTTATCGGACTGTTTTTATGGCGGGGGCCCGGGGCGAACCCCCCAAAAAGGGTTTAAATTGGTTTTTTTACTGCTGTAAAAAAAGGGAGCCGCAATGAAAAACGTTTCCTTTGTATGACTGCCGCCTTGTGTTCAGTCTTTATACCTATGGTCCCATATGTGTGTGCCCTTTAAAAAAAACGGTTTTCAATTTTCCCGGAAAGGGACAATATTTTAAAAATTTCAAAGGTTTTTTCCCGGAACCCTGGAAAAGGTGAGTGTACACTGTTTTAGGCAAAAAACAAGGAAAATAATATTTTTTTAAAACCCCTATATCCGTGGGTGCAGGGAGTGATTGGTGGTCTATAGCACCTCCTACAGTTTCAGTGCGGTATTCATGTCCTGTACTGCTTTACATTTATTTGTGAGGTTTCATGCATTATTGGGGGGTTTAAACGCCCCTCTACCCGTCAGTGCGGGGGTACTGTCCCATACTTTCTCTTACATTAAATTTGTGAGGTGCATGCAGTGATTGGTGGTCTATAGGCCTCTCTTTTTGTACAGTGCGGTACTAACCCTTCCTTTTACTGGTTTTAAATGTTTTATTTAGGGGCATGCAGTGATTGGGGGGTTATAGCGCCCCCTTTCAGTACAGTGCGGGGTTTTAAAACATGTCCCGTACTGCTCTTACATGTATTAGTGAGATGCATGCAGTGGGTTGGTGGTCTATTGGGGTCTCTACAAATACAAATGCGGTTTTTACATGTCCCGTACTGGGTCTTACATGTATTAGTTTGGGGGGGGGGCATCAGTGGGTTGGTGGCTATAGCCCTCTCTACGGGACATGCGGTAAACATGTCCTGTTAATGCTCTTAAAATGTATTGTGAGATGCATGCAGTGATTTTGGGGGTCTATATCCCCTTTCCTTTCAGTACGGGGGGGACCTTTCAGATTTTCACCCCCCGCACATTAGTAGTACCAAAAAAAAGAAAAGCTTTAAAATTTACCAAAGAAACCTCTTTTTTCCAAGTGGGTGCCCAAACACCAAAGTGGGCCCGGTCTTTATTGCAAAATTTTTTGAAAAAATCCATAAAATTTTTTCCCCAACTACATAGCTTGGGGTCATCTGCAAAAAAAAAAACCCTGCTTTTTAAAAAGGGCTGTGGAGTCGGGGGCGGTGCCCATTTTTTCAGGAGCGGAGTGTCATAAAAAAGGACCGACTGCTCACAAAATATTAATTAAGTTGTTTCCCCTTTGGGTTTATGCAAAGAGAAAGGAATTGGGTTTTCCCCCCAGTTGGTACTGCTCCCATATCTTCAGCCTAAACATTGGGGTGAAATTTATGACATGGGGGGGGAGGCCCCAAACGCTGCCCCAGGGGGGAAGGGTTCTGCTCCAGAACAAACCGATTTTCAGATTCCCGTTTGCCCAAATTTTTTTTTTTTTTTTAAACCCCAAAATTTTAAAACTTGCAAATTTTTAACCCAAATTTACTTTTAAATTTTTCCCCCCTAGGCCCCTTATGACAGCCGATTCAAATACCCCTGCAACGGAACTGAACCCCTTATCCCAGCCCCCCCCTGACATGGAGGATACACGGGGCCCGAGCATTTATCCAAGGCCCCCCCTTTACAAAGGGGGAAAAAAGGGGCCCGGAAACTAAATCCAAAGCCGCCCCCGAAAATGGAAAATACCCCGGGGCCGAGACCTTTTATCCAAGCCCGCCCCCGTATGGAGGTTTCACGGGGGCTAGACACATATCCCACCGCCCCCTGACCTGGGGGATAACGGGGCCCGAGGGCACTATAACCACAGCCGCCCCTGACAAAGGGATACAAAGGGGCCCGAAAACTATCCCCCACAGGCCCCTGACAAAGGAGGGTACACGGGGCCTTAGCCCCTATAAACCACAGCCACCCCTTTACATTTGGGGGATACAAAGGGCCCCCGAGACACCATATAAACAAACCCCCACCCCCCCACCCTGGAGGATACAAGGGGCCCGAGACATATTTTCCCCAGGGCCCTTTCCCCCCGACATGGGGGGATAAAACGGGGCCTGAACACTAATCCCCAGCCCCCCCCCTGACATGGAGGGGTAACGGGGCCCGAACACTATAAACCAAGCCGGCCCCCCGACATGGGGGGGATACACCGGGGGGGGTGAGAACAAAATCCACGGCCCCCCCCTGACAAAGGAGGAAAAACCCGGGGCCTGGACACTATATCCACAGCCCCCCCCCTGACATTTGGGGGATACACGGGGCCCAGACATAAATCCACCAGCCCCCCCCTTTTACATGGAGGATAACCCCAGGCCTGAGGGCACTATATCCCCTGCCCCCCCCTGACATGGAGGATCACGGGGGCCCGAGGGCACTAATCCACAGCCCTCCCTGACATGGAGGATACAAAGGGGCCCGAGAAACTATATCCACAGCCGCCCCGACATGGAGGATACACGGGGCCTGAGGGCACTATATCCAAAAAGGCCCCCCCGACATGGAGGAAACGGGGCCCCCGAGCACTATATCCACAAGGGCCCCCTGAAATGGAGGGAAAAACCCCCGGGCCCGAGACACTTAAACCACAAACCCCCCCTGGGCATGGAAAGGGAAAAACCGGGGGGCCCTTGGGGACACTTTTAAACCAAAGCCCGGGCCCCGTAATGGAGGATTTCAGGGGGGGGCCCCGGGGACCCCTTTTCCCCCAGCCGCCCCCGACATGGGGATACCCCGGGGCCCTTTAGACACTTATCCACCCGCGCCCCGGGCAAAAGGGGATAACGGGGCCTGGACACTATATCCCCAGCCCCCCCCGGGCAGGAGGATACAGGGGGCCCCCGGCCCCTATAACCACACCGCCCCTGAAACCCGGAAGGGTACGGGCCTGAGACATTTTATCCAAGCCGCCCCCGACATGGAGGATACCCCCGGGGCCCCTGAGAAACTATAAACCACAGCCCCCCTGACATAGAGGATACAAAAAGGGGGCCAGACACTAATCCAAAAGCCCCCCTTTAATAGAGGGTTTCACGGGGCCCCGACCTATATCCACACCCGCCCCCGACATGGGGGGATTTCACGGGGCCTGGGGGACACTATAACCCCCAGGCCCGCCCCCGACCCTGGAAAGGAAAAAACCCGGGGCCTGAGAAATAAAAACCCCAGCCCCCCCTGAAAATGGAGGATCCCCGGAGCCTGAGACACTATATCCACAGGGCCCCCCCCTGAAAATGGGGAAAAACAGGGGCCCGAGACAATATATCCAAAAGCCGCTCCCAAAAAGGAGGATAAACGGGGCCCCAGACAATTTATCCACAGGGGCCCCTGACCCTGGGGATAAAAACCGGGGCCCCCGGCACTTTTTAAAACCACAGCCGCCCCCCCGACCTGGAGGAAAACACGGGGCCCCGGGCACTATATCCCACAAGGGCCCCCCCTGAAAGGAGGATAACGGGGCCCCCGGACACTATTCCACATCCGCCCCTTACATGGGGAAAACCGGGGGCCCCGAGACACAATAAACCACCCGTTTGCCCCCGACATGGAGGGGTACAGGGCCCGAGACCCCCTATGTCCACCGCCGCCCCTTGCATTTGGGGGGATACACGGGGCCTGAGAAACTATATCCTCTGACGCCCCTGACATGGGGGATACACGGGGCCAGAGAAAAAAAATCCACAGCCCCCCCCTGACAAAGGAAAGGGTAAAACGGGGGGCCCAGAAAACTATTTCCCAGTGGCCCCCCGAAATGGAGGATAAAACGGGTTTGAGGGCATATACCAAAAAGCCGGGCCCCCCACAAGGGGGGACACGGGGCCCTGAGACATATTCCACACCGCCCCGGGAAAAGGGAACACGGGGCCCGAGACACTAAAATCCAAAAGCTGCCCCCGACCTGGGGGATAACGGTCCCGGGGACACTTATCCACGTGCCCCTGAATGGGAGGATACAAGGGGCCCCGAGACCCCTATATCCCCCAGCCGCCTTGACATGGAGGATAAAACGGGGCCCGAGGGCACTAAATCCAAAAACCCCCCCCCTTTAAATGGAGGATACCCGGGGGTGAGACCACATATTCCCCAGGAAACCCCGACATGGAGGAAAACACCCGGGGCCCGAGACCTAATCCACCCGCCCCTCCCGACATGGAGGGTACACGGGGGTGAGACCCCCTATATCCACAGCCCCCCCCCTTCAAAGGGGGATACACGGGGTTTGGAAAAACAATTTCCACAGCCGCCCCTGACCCGGGGGATAAAACAGGGGCCCGAACACTATTTTTTCCCCGGGCCCCCCCGACCCTGGAGGGGTACCGGGGCCCCGAACACCCCAATCCACAGCCCCCCCTTTACATGGAGGAAACACGGGGCCCCCGAAACACTTAAAATTTAAAAGCTTCCCCCGAAATGGAAATACACGGGGCCTGAGCACTATTTCCCAGCCCCCCCCCTGACATGGAGGATATGGGGCCCGAGACACATAAACCCCAGCCGCCCCCGAAAATGGAGGAAAACCGGGGCCTGAAACAAATATATCCAAAAGCCGCCCCCGACATTGGGGATACAAAGAGGCCTGAACACTATATCCACAGCCCCCCTGAATGGAGGGTACACGAGGCCCGAGGGAAAATATTTTCCCCCTGCCACCCCTGACATGGGGGAAACCCCGGGGGGGGGCCCGAACCCCTATATCCCCAGCCCTCCCTGGGCAAAGGAGGATACACGGGGCCTGAAACCCAAATTTTATCCCCGCCGCCCCCGACATGGGGGGATACACGGGGCCCCAGACACTATAAAAACCCCAGCCGCCCCGACATGGAGGATACACGGGGGGCCCGAGACACCCAAAATTCCCCCAGCCGCCCCCCGACATGGGGGGATTTCACGGGGCCTGAGACCCCTAATCCACAGCCGCCCCCTGAAAATGGAAAAAAAAACGGGGGCCTGAGACCCCTTTTATCCAAAAGCCGCCCCTGAAAATGGAGGAAACACGGGGTGAGACACTAATTTCCCCCGCCCCCCCCTGACATGAGGATACAGGGGCCCCGAGACATATTTCCACAGCCGCCCCTGACATGGGGGATACACGGGGCCAGAGCACTATATTCCCCAGCCGCCTCTGCAAAGGAGGGGTACACTGGCCCCAGACACTATATCCACAGCCTCCCCTGACCCTGGAGGAAACAGGGGCCTGAACCCCTATACCACAGCCGCCCCCACATAGAGGATACACGGGCCCGAACATATAATCCACAAACCCCCCCTCAAATAGAGGATACACGGGGCCCCGACATATACCACGCCCCTTTACCCCCGGGGGATTACACGGGGGCCGAGACAAATAAATTACCAAGCCCCCCCCTGGGGGTGGAGGATACCCCCGGGCCCTGAGACCCTATATCCCAAGCCCGAACCCCCACATGGGGGATTTCACGGGGGCCCGAGACAATATTCCAAAAGCCCCCCCGACTTGGGGGATACCCCAGCCTGAGCACTATAACCAAAGCCCCCCCTGACAAGGAGGATACACGGGCCCCGAAGGGCCTAAAACCACAGCCCCTCCCAAAAATTTGGGGGATACAGGGGCCCAGACCTATACCCCCAGCCGCCCCTGAAAATGGAGGGTAAAAACGGGGCCCCCGGACACAAAATCCAAAAGCCGCCCCCCGACATGGGGGATACACGGGGCCCCCCCCGGACATATATCCACAGCCCCCCCTGACATGGAGGGAAAAACGGGGGCCCCGGAAAAAATATCCACCCCCGGCCCCCGAACGAAAGGGGTACACGGGGCCTGGACACTATATCCAAGTCGCCCCCCGACATGGAGGAAAACGGGGCCCGAGACAAATATTTCCCAGGGCCCCCCCTGGGCATGGAAAGGGTAATGGGGCCTGAGAAAATAAAAACCAAAAGCCGCCCCTGGGCCTGGAGGGATACACGGGGGGGAGACACTATATTTTCCCCCCCGCCCCTGAAAGGAGGGGGTCACAGGGGCCCGAACCCCTATATCCACAACACCGCCCCCACATAAAAGGATACACAAAGGGGCCCGAACACTAAATCCACAGTGACCCCGACATGGAGGGTACCCCAGGGCCCGAGACACTATAAACCACAGCCCCCCTGAATAGAGGCAAAAAAGGGCCCGAGACAAAATATATCCACAGCCCCCCCCTGACAAGGAAAGGGTAACCCCGGGCCCGAGAAAAAATTTTTTTAAAAACCCCCCAGCCCCCCTGAATTTGGGGATACAAAGGGGGGCCCAGAAAAAATATCCACAGCCGCCCCTGACATGGAGGATACAGGGGCCTTAACCCCTATATCCAAAAGCCGGGCCCCTAAAAATGGAGGATACAAGGGCCCCGGGCCCCCTAAATTTCCCCAACTGCCCCTGACCCTGGAGGAAAAACCCGGGGCCCAGAAAATATAACCACAAACCGCCCCCCGAAAAAAAAATGGGGGATACACGGGGGCCCGGACACTATATCCACAGCCGCCCCTTTACCTGGAGGATCACGGGGGGCCCGAGAAAACTATTTTCCACCGCCACCCCCGACTGGGGATACGGGGGCCTGAGGGCACCCATATCCACAGCCGCCCCCGGGCATTTGGGGGATACACCCGGGGGCCTTTAGAAAACTTATCCACAAACCGCCCCTGAAAAAGGAGGGTAAAAGGGGCCTGAACACTTTATCCCCCAGCCGCCCCGGAAAATTGGAGGAAAAACACGGGGCCTGAGACATATATCCACAGCCGCTCCTGAAAATGGAAAGGGTACACGGGGCCGGACAACCCATATCCACAAAACCGCCCCCGACATGGAGGTTTCCGGGGGCCCGGAGCACTATATCCACAGCCCCCCCTGACATGGAGGAAACCCCGGGCCCCGAACACCCATAACCCCAGCCCCCCCTGACATAGAGGGATACCGGGGCCCTGACATATATCCCCAGCCGCCCCTGACATGGGGAAAAACAGGGCCCCGAGGGCACTATTTCCACACTGCCCCTGTCCTGGAGGGTAAAACGGGGCCCGAGACACTAATTCCCCAGCCGCCCCTGACATGGAGGGTACCCGGGGCCCGAGGGCAAAATTTAACCAACCACCCTGACATGGGGGGCTACCACGGGGCCCAGACACTATAAAACCAAAACCCCCCCCTACTGGAGGAAACACAAGGGGCCTGGGACACTATATCCCCCAGCCCCCCTGGAAAATGGAAAGGGAAAAACAGGGCCCGAAAACACCCATTCCCCAGCCCCCCCTTTACCCTGGAGGATACAAAGGGGGCCCCGAGAATATATCCAAAAGCCCGCCCTGACTTGGGGGATACACGGGGCCGAACACTATAAACCACAGCCCCCCCGAATGGGGATAAAACCCGGGGCCCGAGACCCTATATCCGAGCCGCCCCCGCATGGAAAGGGTACACGGGGCCCTGAAACACTAATCCCAGCCGCCCGACAAAAATGGGAGGGTACAACGGGGCCCGAGAAAACCCATTTTCCACAGCTGCCCCAGGTCATGGGGGGATACACGGGGCCCGGATCATTATCCCCAGCGCCCCTGACATGGAGGATAAACCGGGGGCCTGAGACCCCCTTTTATCCACATTTCCCCTGACCCTGGAGGGAAAAACGGGGCCTTTAGGGCACTATTTTCCAAAGCCGCCCCCTGACATGGAGGATACACGGGGGCCTTTAGACACTATATCCAAAAAGCCCCCCTGAATGGAGGATACACGGGGCCCTGGGGGACACTATAACCCCCAAACTGCCCCTGGGCATGGAGGTTTCACGGGGGCCTGAGAACATGTCCCAGCCGCCCCTGACAAAGGAGGATACACGGGGGGCCGGAGACACTAATCCAACCCCCGCCCCCCACTGGAGGATAAACGGGGCCCTGAGGAAAACTATAACCCCAGCCCCCCCCCTGACATGGAGGGGTACACCCGGGGGCCCGAGAAAACTATACCACAGCCCCCCGACATTAGGGTTACACGGGCCCCCGGCACTATATTTCCCCTCCCCCCCCTGACCCTTTGGGGGATAAACAGGGCCCGGGGCACTATATCCCCCAGCCACCCCTGCATGGAGGAAAAACACGGGGGCCCGGAAAACACTATATCCCAAGTGCCCCTGACATGGAGGATACACGGGGCCAGAGACCTATATCCAAAAGCCCCCCCCTGAAAGGGGGATACACCCGGGGCCTGAGAACCCCTAAAATTCCCCCAGGCCCCCCCCTGACATGGAAAGGGAAAACGGGGCCCCGGGGGAAAATTTTCCAAAAGCCGCCCCCGACATGGGGAAAGGGGACCCCGGGGCCCCGGACACTAAATCCAAAAGCCCCCCTGGGCATTTGGGGGAAAACACGGGGCCTGAGACACTATAATCCCCCCCAGCCGCCCCCGACAAGGAGGGGTACACGGGGGGCCGGGGACACTATAACCCAGCCGCCCCTGCCCTTGGGGGATTTCACGGGGGCCCGAGACATAAATCCACCCAGGCCCCCCCTTACAAAGAAAAAAATACACGGGCCTGAAAACTTTATCCACGCTGCCCCCCGACATGGGGATACACGGGGCCTGAGGGGCACAAAAACCCCCAGCCCCCCTGACATGGAAAACACGAGTGACACTAATTTCCCCAAACTGCCCCCGACCCAAAGGGGGATTTTTAAAAGGGGCCCGAGAACTTTTATCCACCAAACCGCCCCTGACAAGGAGGATACCAAAGGGGCCTGAGACACAAAATCCCAGCCCCCCCCTGAATGGGGGGATACACGGGCCCCTGAGACAACCCAAAATCCACAGGCCCCCCCTTTACATGGAGGATACACGGGGCCCGGAAACACTATATCCACAGCCCCCTGGGCATTGGGGGATACACAGGGCCTGGGCCCTATATCCCCAAAAAAGCCCCCCCTGACAAAGGAGGATAACGGGGCCTGAAACACTAAATCCCCAGCCGCCCCCGACATGGAGGATACACGGGGCCCGAGACACTATATCCCCAGCCGGGCCCCGACATTTGGAGGATACACAGGCCCGGACCTATATCCACAACCCCCCCGAAATGGAGGGTAAACCCGGGCCCCCGGGCCCCTATATCCACAAACCGCCCCCCGAAAATGGGGGATAAAACGGGGGCCTGAAATAATATATCCACACCGCCCCTGACATGGGGAATTTAAAGGGGGGGAGGGAATAAAATCCCACCGCCCCTGCCCTGGAGGATTCTCGGGGCCGAGCATTAAATCCACAGCCCCCCCCCGACATGGAGGATACCGGGGCCCCCCGGACTCTATATCCACAGCCGGCCCCCGCTTGAGGATACAGGCCTGAAACCTATATCCACAGCCTTTCTCCTTAATGGAGGATACAGGGGCCCGAACACTTATCCCCGCTGCCCCCGACATGGAGGAAATTTTTCACAGGGCCCCAATACAAATATATCCACAGCCCCCCTGACATTGGGGGGGGCACGGGGGGTGAGACACTATATCCACAGCCGCCCCGACTTTGGGTGATACACGGGGCCCGAGACCCCTATATCCCCAGCCGCCCCTGACATGGAGGATTTCAAAGGGGCCTTTAGACCCCTTTATTTCCCAGCCCCCCTGCAAGGAGGTTTCCGGGGCCTGAAGCCCCTATATCCCCCCAGCGCCCCTGACTGGAGGATACCGGGGGCCCGAGACACTATATCCCCCAAAACCGCCCCCAAAATGGAGGAAAACCCCGGGCCGGGACACTAAATCCAAAGCCGCCCCCCGACATGGGGGTTTTCCGGGGCCCCGAGAAAAACTATATCCCAAGCCCCCTGGGCTTTGGGGGATACACGGGGCCTGAGAACTAAAAACCACAGCCGCCCCTGACATGGGGGGAAACAAAGGGGGCCCCCGGACACCCATAAACCACGCCCCCGGCCCTGGAGGGACCCCGGGGCCCCCCGGGCAAATATATCCCCCAGGCCCCCTACATGGAGAGACACGGGGGCCCCGGGGCACCCATATCCACACCGCCCCTGACAAAGGAAGGGGTTAAAAAGGGGGGCCGAGACACTTTTAACCCCAGCCGCCCCCGGGCAGGGGGATACCCGGGGCCTGAGACACTATATCCACAGCCGCCCCTGATTTTGGAGGATACACCCGGGGCCTGAGACACTATAAACCACACCGCCCCGACATGGAGGAAACAAAAGGGGTGAGACATATATCCACAGCCGCCCTGACTGGAGGGGTACACCCGGGGGGGGAGGGCAACCCATATCCACTCCGCTCCCGGGCCCTGGAGGGTAACGGGGCCCGAGACAATATATCCACAGCCCCCTGGGCCCTGGAGGATACACGGGCCTGAGGGCACATCTCCACAGCCGCCCCCCACATGGAGGGTAAAACGGGGGGCCCGAGACACTTATCCCAGGCCCCTGACCTTTTGGGGGATACACGGGGCCTGGGGGAAAACTATATCCACAAACCCCCCCTGACATGGAGGTAACACCGGGGGACTGAAAACACTAAAATCCCCCTGCCGCCCCGGGCCTGGGGGGAAACACTTTGGGGTTTTTACACTTTTTAAAATTTTACAGCCACCCCCGACTGGAGGGTACACCCAGGCCTGCACCCATATCCCCAGGGTGCCCCTGACCCTGGAGGATACACGGGGCCCTGAACCATAACCCACAGCCGCCCCTGACCTAGGGATAACGGGGCCCCGAGGACAAATATCCCAAAAACCCCCCCCTTTCATGGGGATACACGAGGGGCCCAGGGCACTATATTTCCCCAGAGCCCCCCGACATGGAGGGTACACGGGGCCTGAAAAACACTATATCCCCAGCCGCCCCTGACATGGGGGGATACAACGGGGCCCGAGACACAAAAACCACAGGCCCCTGACTGGGGGATACACGGGGCCCGAGGGCATATAACAAAAGCCGCCCCCGACATTGGGATACACGGGGGTGAGACACATATTCCCCAAAACCCCCCCCTGACATGGAGGAAAACACGGGCCCCGAGACATAAACCACAGGCCCCCCCCTGGGCAAGGAGGATTTCAAAGGGGCCCGGACACAAAAATCCCCAAACCCGCCCGGGCATGGAAGGGTAAAACGGGGCCCCGAGACACTTTTATCCCCCAAACCGCCCTGACATGGAGGATACAGGGGGTTTAGACCCCTATACCAAGCCCCCCCCGACCCTGGAGGAAAACCGGGGGCCCGAGACATAATTTTCCCCAGCCGCCCCTACATTGGGGGATACATGGGGCCTGAGCCTATATCCCCACCCCCCCTGCATGGGAGGATAAAACGGGGCCCCCGACCACTATATCCACAGCCATCCCGCTATCCAGGCTTCTACTCGCCTCTTCATAGAAACAAATCCTATTGATCTGACAACTTCTGTCCTTTGTAAAACAGTGTATATTCAATGCCAAGCCCCATGCTTTTCTGGATTTATACACTAGATGGCGCTGGATTCCACATTAGTAAACAGGATCTCACTTGTGCAAATTATTTAGTGTGCAATGCTGCAATAATTTCCTGAAAAGTATGTTATAATTGTTTTCAGTCACCTTCTGTGATGGGGTGTATAGTGAATTTTTATTCCACCATAAAATATAGCTCAGAATACTTTGGGTTGATGTCAAAGCTCAGGTAGCGAGTAAACCTTATTTCCTAAATTCAGAATCACAGAATGAAGGAGAGACAGGGGGAAAATCCATTCCTAGCATGAGGCAGAACAACCCCAGTGTTACATGAGGGAAGTTGTACAGGTGCAGAATACTGATGAAATAGCCACGAACACTCCTACTACTCATGAGGGAAGTGATGAGTATTACACTTGCACAACTAATGCAAAAGTAGGTTAGAAACCAGCAGGGCTGTGGAGTCGGCAAGCCGAAGCCCCGACTCAGATTCCTCAATTTCCCAAACCTCCGACTCCTGACTCCGACTCCCGACTCCCTCATACATGGCGCATGTTTAAAGGGGTTTTGCCACAAAGTAAAATTGACGTGGGAAGCTTGCAAATGAAATAACAAACATTTTCACCATTCATCATTATTAAAAATTCTGCACCATTTTTGTTTTAGCTGCACCTTTAGTGATCCATTGTTTACAGCTCGTCTCCAAGGGATACGACCAGGGCTGAGAGCTCCTCAGTCCTGGTCGCACATGCTCAGACATCACTTCTCCCCTCAGGCAGCTACTGAGTTTTCAAACCCCAGGTGCTGTCATTCTACTCCTGTCCTCTGTCCTCCTTAGTAGTTAGTCAAACAGTGCAAATAAATAATAAAGAAACCTCATTGAGGTCTGTGCATTGATAAAGATAAAAAAAAAAACCACAGGTTTGGTTCCTGCAGGATTTGAACCTAGGACCCTTGTGCTGTGAGGCAAAAACTTTACCTCTCAGCTGCTCACAATTCTTTACATAAACAGACCTTTCTTTGACTACAGAGAGGAAAGGCCTGGTGATGTCATCCTGCAGGGTCACATGATATGTAATTCAAACTAATCACACTCGCCCCCTTCTGAGCACACAGAGCTGAAGAGCTGGAAGCAGGATGTATGAAATGAGATCGTGGCAAAACCCCTTTAAGTAATAACTTTACTGTAGTAAAATGGTAACATCAGGCTGTTTATCACCTTATGATACAATAATCAAGCTATTTAGGAAGAACAGACACTTACAAGCAAAAGGGTAACAATGTTTTGATCTTTTGAACTCTTATGGGTAGAGTTGAAGAAAAAGCTGTATTTGTATCCAAGTCCAGTCTGCACCAACATTGGGAATGTGTAGAAGAGACCTGGGAGCAGATTTTGGTCAAGATGGGCTTGAATCTGATCCAGAGCCCAGAAGGATTCAGGCAGAGCTAAAAACCGAAGGTCAATTTCCCAAATACTAACAAAATAATAAAAATTAACACTTTAATTTTTAGGAGCAAAACTATAACGAAGCAGATGCTAAATACTTGCAAGTCAAATTTTTGTATAAGAAAGGTAAGATGACTGTATATGAAATTACAGTAGCCTCATGTACAAAGCTGTAGTGGATGGAGAGATATGGAGCCTGAAAGTCACAAGTTCAAAACATTGATTACCCTTTTGCTTGTCAGTGTAAAATATATTTATGGATACGAGTTTAGGACACAAAAAAATTGTAAATATGGAAAACGCTGCAGGAACATTTGTAGAGTCTCTGAATTTGTTCTGAGAAATAGTATTGCCTCCATCAGATCCTGCATACATGACCTCACATCTGATCTCATTATTTCCAGGCTAGAGAACGGCCTCTCTACACTAACTCGGGTTGGGGGCAAAACGATAACCACAGGGGCAACATCTCTAACAATGTCGGGGTATAAAGGAATTGCCTCCGCCACAGTCAGGTCTGATGAATGGTTAAACCCTTCTACTTCTTTGAAAGCAGGTGAAAAATTTTGCTGAAATCTGTTGCCCCTGGGAGCGGAATCTTTTCCCCTGGGGCAGCGCTTTGCCTGCTCCATGTCATCAATTACACTCCTCAGGTGATGAGGCTGAAGATATGGGAGCAGTAGCACTGGCCGGACCCAATTCCTCTTCCTCTTTGCAGCGAACTAACTGGGCCAACTTATATATTTTGGGAGTCGGTCCATTTTATGACGACTCCGACTCCACAGCCCTGGAAACCAGTACCCACTAGTAGTACACAGCGGAACCAGCACAAGTACACAATCCTGGGACATGACCACCACATATCTACTATGCACGTGCCCTCTTAGTATCACATTTGTACATAGGTTAGGCTTTCTTAGGGTGCCGGCCATAGGGTTACGGGAGAGTAACATGGTGGCTTACAGCCTATTGGTGATCTCATATGGTTTCATCAGGTAGAAAATACTGCATATCCCTGAATGCTATGACTCTGGGTAAAAGAAGCTTCTACCCCAAATTGTCTTTGCATACAAGAAGCTCCCTTCCTGAATAATGTATTTGAATAAAATAATTCACATGTCTTAATTCTTTTACTCTGGGTACAGTTGTCTCTGAATAAAATCTCTTTGGTTAAAGTAAGCCCCACCCCTGAATAATGTGACGGTGGGTAAAATAAGCCCCACCCCTGAATAATGTGACAGTGGGTAAAGTAAGCCCCACCCCTGAATAATGTGACAGTGGGTAAAATAAGCCCCACCCCTAAATACATTGATCCACATACTCTACCTGTGAATATCCCTGCAGTTTGTGACCACAGTAGGTAATCCTAATGTCCAAACAGTTTTAGTCTTTTTTTTTTTTATTATTAGCACATTCTTGGTCTAACTAAAAGAAATGATCAACAAGGATATATGACCGCCCTCATGTGAAAATGTGTTATCCTGAGCACATCTGGGATATATGATGGTGGTAGTCTGACAATGTTGCATCCTATGCACATCCACATACTTGTTACATGGGCTAGTTACACTCATGGTGCATGCACGGCTCGCATAGGACCCTAACATAGATATATATATATATATATAGTCATGGCCAAAAGTTTTGAAATGACACAAATATTATAATTTTCACATGATCTGTTGCCCTCTGGTTTTATGTTTTGTCAGATGTTTTTATCACATACAGAAATACAAGTGAAAATCATATTCTGATTAACAAAAGCGTTTATTGACAGTTAGAATGAGTTAATGCAGCAATCAATATTTGCAGTGTTGACCCTTCTTCTCAGGACCTCTGCATTCCCTGGCATGCTCTCAATCACCTTCTGGAAACAAATCCTGACTGATAGCCGTCCATTCTTGCACAATAAATGCTTGCTTTTTTGGTCACAATTTTTTGGGTTTTTTGTTTGTCCACCCGTCCCCTTGATGATTGACCACAAGTTCCAAATGGGATTAAGATCTGGGGAGTTTCCAGGCCATGGACCCAAAATCTCTATTTTTGTTCCCTGAGCCATTTAGTTTATCACCTTTGCTTTATGGCAAGGTGCTCCAAATCATGCTGGAAAAGGCATTGTTGATCACCAAACTGCTCTTGGACGGTTGGGAGGAAGTTGCTCTTGGAGACATTCGGGTCCCATTCTTTATTCATGGATGTGTTTTTAGGTAAGACTGTTAGAGAGCCGATTCCCTTGGCTAGAAGCAACCCCACACATGAAGGGTTTCTGGATGCTTTACAGTTGCATGAGACAAGACTGGTGGTATCGCTCACCTGTCTTCTCCGACAAGCTGTTTTCCAGATGTCCAAACATTCGAAAGGGAATTCATCAGAGAAAATGACTTTACCCCAGTCCTCAGCAGTCCACTCCCTGTACCTTTGGCAGAATATCAGTCTGCCCCTTTATTTTTTTTCTGGAGAAAGTGGCTTTTTTGGCTGCCCTCCTTGACACCAGGCCTTGCTCCATGAGTCTCCCTCACTACAGTGCGTGCCGTTTGCACTCACACCTGCCTGCTGCCATTCCTGAGAAAGCTCTGCACTGCTGGAGCCCGTTTCCCCTGAAACACTTTAAGAGACGGTCCTGGGCTTGCGGTCTTTCTTTGGGCGCCCTGGAGCCTTTTTGGCAACAATGGAACCTCTTTTTTCCTTGATGATGCGATGATTGTTGACTGAGGTGCAATCTTTCTAGCTGCGATCTCTTCCCTGTTAGGCCAGTTTTGTGCAGTGCAATGATGACTGCACTGTTTCTTAGAGGAAAACCCAAATGGTTAACAGAAGAGAAACAATGATGCCAAGCACCAGCCTCCTTTTAAAGTGTCCATTGGTGTGATTCTTACTTAATCCGGGACAGATTGATCTCCAGCCCTGTCCCCCTAAACCCACCCACACCTGTGTTAATGGAGCAATCACTGAAACGATGTTAGCTGTCCTTTTAAGGGCAGGCCTGCAATAAAGGTGGAAATGTTTTTTTGGGGGAAAAAGTTCATTTTCTAGGCAACTATTGACTTTGCATTTCAAAATTGGAACTATCACCAAAATTGGGAGTTTGAAAGGCCAAAAGGGGTAACTGTAAAATTTCATTTGTACCTAAAATTTGGCCTGAGTGTATATCTCTCCACAGAGCGACCTTAGGAGACCGTATTCAGCTGCCACTGAGCGTTATACAGCAGGAGATCTACAAGGTATGGGTTACTGTGTTGCTGGTCGTCAGTAAGGTGAGCCAGCAGTGTGACGACAGTGGCCATGAGTTACTAACACAGGTGATAGTTAGTGGAGCTGCTCAGCAGCTAATCCAAGCCAGGTTCCAGGACAGGCCTTACAGAACAGTAGAATACCTGCTCCTTCAGGATACCAGGAGGGAGAGGGGGTTGCTGCCAAGAGTGATCGAGCAACAAGCAGAGCTGAGAAGAGTGCTCCAGTTCCCCTCAGGCTGATACTGTGTGAGTACATGTTTTTGAGGGGCTGAGTAGTAGACCCAGACCGCTGGTAGAGAGGAATTGTCTGTATGTTGAGTTAGTGGGTAGACGGCCTAGCGTTTGTGTTTATTGCACATTGACCTGTAAATTGTGTGAAGACTGGAAAATGAAGCTGGTTGAGGTCAGTTTTGGAAAGAAGCCTGATGTCAGAGTGACGTGTATACTGGGTGCAATGTTTGTCTTAGGCCATGTTCACACGGCTTAAAATGGTGAAAGTATTTTAGGTCCGTAATTACGCGCCGGAGTGCGCAAATTACGGGCTGAAATACGTCCCAGTCATTTCGTTAATCCACATTTTTCAAAGCGAACTATGGATTACGTCTCCTCTCCCTCTCGGCCAATCGCCGGGGGGGAGAGTAAGTGACATTGAATTACTGGCGGCGTATACGCCCTGGTAATGGGAAGTCTATGGCCGGCGAGGTGCCGGCCCCCCCCCCCCCCCCCTCCCCGGCCCACATCGGGCGTAATTACGTCCCGCAGTTAAGCCGTGTGAACCTAGCCTTACGAATAGACGGAGATCCCAGAGCTAAGTTGACACTCGAGACTATCCAAGATGAGGGAGTGCTCACAAATATATAATCTGTTTTGTGGTCATCCTGGTGATTTTGTGTTTCTGGTTCTTCTGCAGAAAAGACTTGATCTTCTCCAGGCACTATTAGAAAATAGTCGCTAGGTGGCGCTGTGCTGCCAATTATTCTTCCTCTAAAAACCTCTTTAGAAATTCAATCTTTGCAGTGAAATAGACTGTTACAGTCAGGCAGGTAATTGAAGAAATCGTTAGTGCTCGGCTGCTTGTTCAATATATAAATTTTCCATTTAATGTCCCGTTATAGACATTTTGGATGCCGCATACTTGAGCGAAATTGAAATTCACAGCCATGCCTTATGGTCAAACAACACAACCCGCATGTAACCACTTCAGAGATCTGGGAACATGAGGCTAATTTATAGGTAGGACTAAGACATCTGTGTTAAAAAAGAGCCTGAAGGAGTCGTGCCTCATTACAGATAGGTCGGCCCCATGATGGTCTTCTCGGTATTTATGTTGTCCTCACTGCAGTGAAGCCCATCAGCCCTGTGACCTCTTCATTCTCCAGATCAGTGGGGGTATCAGAGGTCGTGAAGTGTTGGCATATTCGAGCATTATGTCATTCCTTTGTAAGGTGAATTGAACTCCTTAAAGGGGACTTGTCACATAGATTTTGCCCCCTTGCTGAGAGCAGCACAAGCTAATGTTAGACCTGCTGTTTCCAGCACTGTGTCCCTTATTCTGTAAGATGTTGTAGTTTTAGAGCATTTACCCCTCAAATCTTATTCATGAGCAGATGTTAGCCACGCCCACCAGAGACTAGCCCCGCCCACTGACAGTTATTCACATCTTTCTACCTATTCAAACTAATAGGTTAATCAGTTGAGGTGGGCAGGGTAAGCCTCAGGTGGGCGGGGTATGAAAAATACTGACTCTTTTCATGACTCTGTTATGGCTGTAAACTGCAGATTTGAGCTCTAAATACTCTAAGACCCGAGCATCTTACCGAATACGGGACACAGCGCGGGGAACAGCAGGCCTGACACTAGCGTGTGCTGTCCCCAGCCTGGGGGGGGGGGCATAAACTATGTGACATGTTCTCTTTAAAGAGGACCTATCACCTTCAGAGAAACCTCATGAAGTAATAGAAGACTAACATACAAATACTTTCTCAAATATGCTTCATTAGGAAAATCAAAGCATTTCACTTGTAATTTAAAAAAAAAAAGCGCTGGCCGTTTAAGACAGCTCTGAAGTCGTCCCAATTCGGCACATGACAGCTTGATGAATGACTATGTTGACAGTTGTATCAAATCTTCTGCTTCTGAACTGGGAGAGCCCACTGTGCAGGGGTGAGCCTGTAAGTCTATATCATGTGCACACCAGCAGCAGTGTGATATAGATGCCTGTGTGCTATGGATGAGGAGGCTGAAGCAACAAGTAAACTGTCACACTATGTCCTCAGTGTGCAGTGCCTGTTTTACTGTATGTAGTGAGAGATTCAGATTACCCTGTACAAGCATCTATGTCCTCAGCTTTCCCTGCACAGTTGGTATTTTCCAACAGAATGATAGGATTCTCCTGAGTTACAAAGTGAAAGTAAAACCTGTTCCCCTGTAAAACTGAGGGAAATCCTCTGGATTGCTAATGACATGTATTTGAGAAAAGTCTTATTTCATCTACTATCAATTTTTGTGTGTTTGTGTGCAGGGGAAAGGTACTCTTTAAGGATCAGAACCTTCCAGTGATGTTATTTATGACCCCTCCAGGGATGTAGGCATAAGGGGCGCAGAGTTATTTGCAGCACACAGCCCTGGTGCCTTAGGCAGCCCAAAAGGGTTTTTGACACATGGGAGGATACCAGCATTATAAATAGCACATGGTAGTTGGACACTCACTGATTTTTGCATTGGGGATAGGAACATTTAAAGGGATGTTTCCATCTTGAAGTTTGTGCTCTGAGACCAGCTCTTGGCTCGCTACAGGCCGATCTCTTGCACAGCTCTCCCCATTCATTTCTAAGGGTGTTCTGAATACAACTATATTCAGAACTCCCATAACAATGAATAGGAAGAGCTGCACCTGTGTGGCTATCTCACCGTCAACTGAAGTCGGCTTGTAGCGACCTTGGAGCTGGTCTCATATTACATATATTACTAGATGAAACCTTTTAAAGGGGGAACTTCCACCACACTGATTAGCTTTAAACATGTAGGCAACGGTAAGTAAAGACTATTACCACATACATTGCTGTTCTGATTTTGCTTCCTTTCAGAGTTACATCAGTTCTTATCTCCTACTGTTGTACGCAAGCTTCCCTAGGCTACCAACCACTTCTCTCTGCTCTTGTAGTGGCTGGGATGATTATGTCACTCCCTGTTGTGTCTTATCAGCAGCACAGGAGCTTATTCATCTTTCTTATTGACAGACTTTAACCCTTTAGAGAAATGTAGCCCTGCTGTTTAACGGCAATTGTTCCCAAACTGACCAAAAATAAAAAAGTACATATATTTGGTATCGCGGCATGTGTAACGACCTCGCCTATAAATTTGTCACATTATTTACTCTGGACGAAGAACCCTGTAAAAAAAAAAGAAGGAAGAAATGACAAAATTGTGATTTTTGTTCATCCCGTTGCACATAAAATGGAATAAAAAGTGACCAAAAAGTCATATAAACGCCAAAGCGGTACCAATGAAATAGACCGTTCATCACTCCAAAAAACCCTTACACAGCTCTGTATGCGGGAAAAAAAAGTTATGGCTACTAGCGATGGATAACTATCTTTCCACAAAAAAAAAAAACTTGGGAAAAAAAAGTGCTACAACAAATATACATTTGGTATTGCTAAAATTGTATCGCCCCACGGAGTAAAACTAGCATGTCATGTATACTGCACAATGACCACTGAAAAAAATGAAAACCATAAAAACAAAATAAACACAAAAAACACTACCAGGATCGCTGCATTTTGTCTATTCTACCTCCCAAAATCATTGATATCAAAGTGTGAACCCCAAAATGGTATCAATGAAACTTACAACTTATCCCACAAAAAACAAGCCCTTAATCAGCTCCGTACACAGAAAAATAAAGCTATGGATGTCAGAATATGGCGATGCCAAAACATGTTTTTTTTTTTGTTTTTGTTTTTTTTACAAGCGTATTTCTATTGTGTAACAGTCATATAATCTAAAAAAAACTATAGAAAATGTATATCATTGTAACTGTACCGACCGCATAGTAAAGGTATCCTGTCATTTATACCGCACGGCGAATGCTGTAAAAATTAAGTCCACAAAACAATGGCAGAGCTAAGTTTAGTTTTTTTCCGCTCCATTTTCACGGCTCATTTTCACCTGTGGCCCAAAATGCACAATGCACCCCTAGATAAGATCTATGAGGTGGGAGTTGAATCCAAAATGGGGTGACTTCTGGAAGGTTTCACCTGTTCTGGTACTTTGGGGGCTTTGCAAATGCAACATGGCCCCCACCAAAGTCTGTGAAGAAATTGTGTAATAATTTTTTTTTACCAGGATTCCTTGTAAAAATGAAACCTTTTCAGCTAAAACTGCAGATTGTTGGAAAAAAATTAAATTTTCCATTTTTATAGCCCAACGCTAAACAAATCTGTGTAACACCTGTGGGGTTGATATACTCACTATGCCCCTGGATATAGGGGTGTAGTTTCCAATATGGGGTCTTTTTAGGGGTGTTTATTAAATGTTAGCACTTTCGGGTTCCCGCAAACGTGAGGCGATGCCTAAATATATCTTAATAAAAATGTGACCCCAATAATCCAGTAGATTCTCCTCCTACTCTGAGGCTTGTGGTGGCGTCAGATAGTGCACTAGGGCCACGTATGGGATATCTCTTAGGACTGCACAATCGGGGGAATCAATATTGAGTTGCATTTTCTTGGTAATAACTACTGTGTTTCAGTGAATAATAGATAAAAATAAAAAATAAAAATTTTTAAAAAGTGAAATTTCATCTTCAATTTGCTTTAATTTCTGTGAAACCCCCAAAGGATTTACAAACTTCCCTAAAAGGTGCAGGCTTTTTTATATGGAGTTATTTATAGGGGTATCTATTAATCAAGCCCCTCAAAGCCACGTTATAACTGGATTGGTCCCTAGAAAAGTCTGTGTTGCAAATTTTCTTGAAAATGTGAAAAATTGCTACTAAATTTAAGAGCCCCCTAATGTTGGCACATTTTTTAAAATTTCTAGGGATTTTTGTTTGTTTTTTACAACATAAAGTAGATATCTGGTAGATGCTAGTTATAAACTATTTTCTGTGGTATAACTTTGTCTTGCACGCACTTGAACTTTGATAACTTTTTCTACGTTTTCACGACATTTTGATATTTTTCACAAAGGATTGAATGGACCAAAATTTATTACTAACCCAAATCACAATGTGTCACAAGAAAACAATATCTGAATCACATGAATAGCTAATAGTAAGTTGTTCCCACATAAATTGACACATGTCCGATTTGAAAAGTGGGGCTCTGTCAGGAAGGTCAAAATTGGCTGCGGCACTAAAGGGTTAAAGCCTCCTATCACCAATGTGTCTCTGACAGACTCGGCTAGGAATAGTGGAGCTGAAATGTCAGTCACTGCTGTTGAACTGCCTATAGCCTGAACAGAAAGCAGGAGCCCGAAGCTGTAAAACCGCCCACAGCCTGAACAGGAATTAGGAATCTGAAACTACAGAACCATCCACAGCCTGAACAGGAAGTAGGAGCCTGAAGCTGTAGAACTGCTCAGAACCTAAACAGGAAGCAGAAGCCTGAAGCTATAGAATCACCCACAGACTGAACAGGAATTAGGATCCTGAAGCTGTAGAACTACCTATAGCCTGAACAGGAAGTGGGAGCCTGAAGCTGTAGAACCACGTACAGCCTGACCAGGAAGTTGGAGCCTGAAGCTGTAGAACCTCCCACAGCCTGAAAGAAAGTAGGCCCTGAAGCTGTAGAACCACCAACAGGCTGAACAGGAAGGGAAGCTAGCTTAAAACAAACCACAGCCTGAAAGGGAAAATGAGGCCCTGAAGCTGTAGAACCACCTACAGGCTGAACAGGAAGTGGAAGCCTGAAGCTATAGAAGCATCCACAGCCTGAAAGAAAGTAGGCCCTGAAGCTGTAGAACCACCTACAGCTTGAACAGGAAGTGGAAGCTTGAAGCTGTAGAACCACCTACAGGCTGAACAGGAAGTGGGAGCCTGAAGCTGTAGAACCACGTACAGCCTGACCAGGAAGTTGGAGCCTGAAGCTGTAGAACCTCCCACAGCCTGAAAGAAAGTAGGCCCTGAAGCTGTAGAACCACCAACAGGCTGAACAGGAAGCGGAAGCTGTAAAACAATCCATTGCCTGAACAGGAAGTGGGAGCCTGAAAGGGTAGAACAACACTAAGGTGAACAGAAAGTGGAATCCTGAAAGTATAGAAGCATCCTCAGCTGAAGAAAGTAGCCTTGAGTGTAGAACCACCTACAGCTTGAAACAGGAAGTGGAACGCTTGATTGTGAAGCTGTGGAACCACCACGGTTTACAACAGTAATTGGGAGTTTTTGTGAGAAAGCTCTGTGAAAAAGCAGGGTGATAACACTCTACTATTTAGTTTCCGTAAGAAACACTGCTTCATAGTGGAACTCACCTTTTATGGTCGTTCTTCATTGGATGCACCTATTTTTTTCATCAACTAGTGCTTTTTTATCCTTACTTTATCCTTGCATGTTCACCTATTTAAGTTTCTTTTCTTTTTTTTTTTTGGAGGATTTTCATCTGAATTTGCTTCTCACGTAACTGAAAACCCACCCTTAAGAAAATTACTTTTTGTAAAATGTATATATTATTTTTTTTATTCCTAATTTAGTGATATCGCCTGATAGTCTTTGCATATTTCTCCTCTTTGGATTTGGATGATATTCTGCTGGTTGGAGTTGATGAGCTACAAGGATAATACTGATAACATCACACACTTATCACCAAGGTAGCTCAAAAAATAAAATAAAAAATCCCACAGTTTGATGCATGTATTTCATATTCTCTTTATAATGGAAAGAATTTTCTCCGGGCTTATTGTGACTTCTGCGGAGTAATAGACCAAAGTGCAACTGGAGTGAACTACAATAGTTTTTTGTCACTTATAAGTTTTACAGCTCTTATATGAAGAAGAATATTTGTAATATTTAACTACTTAATACTGTTCTAATGGTATGCTTCACGAGGAAGAATAAAAACTATTATACTGCCCATATGTACAAGGAAAATAATCTATCACTATCGCTGCTATGTACAATTTAGACATACAGTTTTAGACACTAGTATCGGTCAAGTACCAAGTGTCTTTCATCTTAGCTATTAGCTTTTAAACTATTACTGCTTAGAGCGGCCTTACTCAGTGACTTGCTACCAGATTTGTTCATTCAACCTATGATACAAGAATATTAACTATATAATACTGCACTATGTACAAGAATATAACCAACATAATATGCCTCTATGTACAGATTATAACTACTAATAATATGCCCTCTATGTACCTTAGAAGCTATAACTACCATAATTATGCCCTATGATACAAGAATATAATACTATAATTTCTGATATGGACAAGATCTATCATACTATAAATAATGCCTCTATGTTAAGATTTATATCTTACTATAATATCTTCCTTAGTCAAGAATATAACTTACTATATATCGCCCCTCTTATGTACAACGATATAACTACTATAATACTGCCACCTATCGTACAAGAATATAATATCTATATTATGCTATATGTTACAAGATTTAAATACTCTATAACTTTATCCTAATGTCATGAATCATAACTACTATATTCTGCACCCTTATGTCAAGCATCATAACTACGATAATACTGCCCCTTTGTACAAGAATTTATTACTACTATAATTACTGCCCCCGTATGTACAAGAAAATAATATGTAATAATTCCTCTATGTACAAGCATCATACTACATATTTAATACTGCTCTATGTTCAAGAATATATACTATAATACTCGCCCTCTCATGTACACGATATAACTATATAATACTGCCCTCTATGTACAAGACTATAACTTACTATAATTACTGCCCTTTATTGTACAAGATTATAACTATATATTACTGCCCTCTTAATGGTACAAGAATATAACGTACTATATCTGCCCTCTATGTCAGAATATATATATAATACTGCCCTTTATGGACAAGAATATAATACTATAATACTGCCCCTATGTACAAGAATTATACTACTATAATACTGCTCAATCTATGTACAAGGATATTTAATAATATATTTGACTTTAAGGAAAAGATTATTTACTACTAATAAATACTGACCCTTTATGGAAAGACTATAGTATACTATAAATACTGCCATGCCTATGTTATAAGAATATTAAATACTATTATTAACCTGCCCACTCATTGTTTCTGAGGTTTATAACTCAATCACCACTATTGGTAATTCTTCAAGTTTAAACTGCGCAGTATTTTCTTGATTGTTCAGTTTCCCCATTTCTGTATCTATTCTCAAAAATATTTTACTAATGAAAAAGCGTCTCAGATTTGTGAAATGTAATATTGTTAAATTTCCTTTCATTAGTTTAACCTTCACGTTTCGCAGTCTTTTGTTTACATAAACACAAGGTAAAACTGCAATTAAAAATACTCAAGCCTGGATGGTTGTCCGTCGTTGCTTTGAATTTGTAATTTTCCTATAGTTATTAACGGCGCGGCTGGTAGGTTGTATTATAGTGGTCGCTGAGAAAAAGTAGCGCAGATGAAAATGACAGATTGTTGTATTTTGTTCTGTCTGGATCCATTTTGGAAAGCAGTTTTTTATTTTTATGCAGATGAATCACTCAGATTTTTGCTAGCAAATGTATATGGCGATAAGGAAGCCGGACGTGCCTGGGGGCGACCAGCGGACACATATGAAGAGCTGTCATGGCGTCCATCGAAGGCGAACTTCACTTGGGGTTTGTTGCTTCTGATAAGGGAAAAGCAGGATTGAAGTTGATGTGTATCTCAAGGGCTCCTCACCACCGAGTCTATGACCCAGACGTAGAGGTTGCATGTTACATCATTTATTTTGTAAATTGACAGGGGAGGGAACTTCACTTTCAGCAGACTTGAGCAAGAGGTTTCGGGCATCATAAATTGTTGTGGAGTTCATAGGAAGTCATTCGTGTAATTCCATAAGAGGTGTCTCTGTTCTCTTAGCCCTTCAGGGAATGATCTCTTTGGAAGTGTTTTCATGAATTATTGTCTTATCCAATGAGGTTGACCTCCTCTTTTAGCCGGGTCTGCTTGGTCTTGCTTTCTTAAAGGGGTTTTGCCCACAATCTATTTCTCATACTCTGCATAGTCTCTTCATGCTCTGTGTGCTCAGCAAGGGAGGCGTGTGGGATTTGTTTGAATTCGTCATATATGTGACTCAGAGGATGACATCACAAGGCTCCTTTCTCTCTTCGTAATGAAGGTCTTTTTTGTATGCATTCGTGATTAGCATGAGAGGTAAGTTTTTGCCTACAGGGCACAAGGGTCTAGGTTCAAGTTCTGCAGGAACCTAAACCCTGTGTTTTTCTTCCTTATGGTATGGATGATGAACGTATCAAGCGAGAAAGCGCTATTAGTCCTGTTTTATGTTAATAAAATGTCTCTTTATATTTAATATCTAGGCGCACATTATCTTTTTTTTTTCTTTTTCAACACTATAATTTAGTTGTGATTTTTCTCTTTCTCAATCCACGTACCTTTTGAGGTTTCTGTTTTAGTTATTTGCACTGTTTGATAAATTCTAAGGATTACAGCACGGCCGGGGTAGAATGACTGCACTGGGGTTGAACACTCTAGTTGCTGTGAGAGAAGAGAGGCTGATGTCTTGGCATTCGTGCTGACCAGGACTGAAGGAGCTCTCAGCTACGGTGTATCCCTGGAGACAAAGCTGTAAACAATGGGATCACTAAAGGAGCAGCTAAAACAAAAACGGTGCTGAATTCTACAAATAATGAATGGTGAAAATGTTTGTCATTTATTTGCAGCTCTCCCACGTCATTCTTTACTTAGGCAAAACCCCTTTAACCCTTTCTTCAGACATTCACCTGCTGGGACAGACCAGCTTGGTCGACAAAGTCCTCTGATTTTCGGAGACTGTTGCATAAGGTACAAGAAAGATGCATTGTTTGATCTGACTACTGATTTGTTGTCCCCCTTGGATAAGCTCCTTCATCAAAGTTATGACCGGATCTTATTGTTTGCTCAGTCTGTTCCATGAAGATCACTGTTCAGAGGCCTCATCAGTTGTCTGTCAGAGGGACATCTGCTCGTTCTTGAAGTCCTTACTCTACTGTCAAGAGACCCTCGCCTTTGAACGGGTACCGTGGTTATGAAGTTTGCAGCCTGTAGTAATCCTCTGGGTAGTGACAGCCATGGATGGATATAGCACATCCCCCACCCCCATTCTTTATTATACTGTATTAAGGCCACTGAATTATCTTACCTGCTTGCAACAGAAAGTATGTTAACTGGATGGGGGAAAGGACGATTGACACGTCCTTTCCTTGCCGCTCTTGCCCCTCCTAACCGCACCCAGTATCTTGTTTCATCTGTGTCTTTTTTTTTCTTCTTCTTGCCTTGCAAGCAATATAACATTTTTCTTTTCTGTCTGCATCAAGTTATGAACGACTGTTTTTTGCCTGGACTTGTTCCTTTAAATCCCAAACAACAGGGAAGTAAAAAAACACAATAAAAATTTTGTGGGGTATGAGAGAAAAAAAGAAAACGGGGAAAGCTATACACATAATTTGGTGGCTCACTAGAGAGTGAGACAGACTTCAATAAGGGAAGTAGCCTCTATAAGGTGGCATAAAAAAGTGAAACGAATTACTCATACAGGAAAGCTACCCCTAACTAAGATAGGCACTATGAGAGGAAAAGACAGAATCTCCATAAGGGAAGCTACTCCACCTAATAGGTGGTGTCAATAAATAGAAACACAAAAGATATTACATAAGCGGTAAGTACCCCTACTAGGTGGAACTAGAAAGAAACGCCGAATTACATACAGGAAGTCCCCTAATAGGTGGACTACAGAAAAAGATATTACAATAGGGACGTAACCTATCTATTAGTGGCTACTAGGAGAAACGACAGAATTACATACAGGGAAGCTACCCACTATAGGTGGCAAAAGAATAACAGAATATACATACGGGATAGACACCCTATAATAGGTGGCCTAAAGACAGAGAAGAATTAGACAGTAAAGCGAAGCTACCCCCTAATAGGTGGCACTAGAGAGACAGAATTACATACAGGGAAGCTACCCCCTAATAGGTGGCACTAGAGAGAGAGAGACAGAATTACATACAGGAGATATAACCTCCTATTTATTAGAGGGCGTAAGCTTCCTCCATGTATGTATATTCTGTCTCTGTCTTTTACGGGCTACTATTGGGGGTAGCTTCCACTGTTATGTAATTCGTCTTTTAGTACAATATTAGAGGCTCGCTCCCTGTAGAATTCATGTCTCTTTCCTTATCCCTCTTTTAGTGCACTATAGGTGGGTAGCTTCTGTTATGTATTTGTGTCTCTCTCTCTCTAGTGGCCTCACACTTTTAGGTCTAATAGTGGCACTAGGAGAGAGACACAATTAAAATATACAGGGAAGCTCCCCTACATAGGTGGCACTTGAGAGGAAGAATTTACATATGGAATCTTACCGCCCATAAATAGGTGGCTCAACTAGAGAGAACTAGGAATTAATACAGGGATTACCCCCTAAGCGTGGACCCATTGAGAGACAGACATTTCATAAGGGAGTCTTACTAACAGGTGGCCACTAGAGGACCAATGTAATTTATACAGGGACGATACACACTAACAGGTGGCATCTAGATGAGACATGTTAATACAGCGCGAAGTATCCCCTAATAGGTGGCACTAGAGAAACCTTTTTCCTCAAGGAGAAGGGCCAATTTACATTGTTCTTCTGGAAAAGAGCATTCCCCCCTGTATTGTTTCAGTGCTTTCTGTGGTTGGCTCTTCAAATGGCAAACTGCATTAAATGGCTCTTTCTTAATTATCTCCCTCCTTTCACTGACCAAACAAAATGGCAACAAACCTAGTAGAGTGTCAATTGTTCGTAGATCTGGACCACACTCAATACGGTACATCATCTGTACTTGCCCCATTTCATAGCAGGATGATAGAGTTCATTTATCATTCCTTTTGTATAGGAGACCAGAGATGTGTTATATGAGGGAGGAACAATAACATCAGATGGTCCTTGCGGTGCTGCTATAATATCCAACGACTGCTTTCCCTCGGTCGCACACAGCAGACCTTTATTGTTCTATCAATTAAGTATCCTGACAATCTCTCCACAATGACCTCGTGGTCAATGCAAGGGGGATGGATGTGCTTTAATCACAAGCTCTGTCGCTCCTGGCAGGTGACACTTACTGTTGTTGCTATGGTTTTTTGACTCTTCGGTTATGGTTATGGCGCACGTCTAGGGAGGATGCGGCGCGTTGATAGGGATTGATATTATTCTTCTTCTCCCTATTCCGAATTAGAGATCAGCTATCCCCCCCACTGTTGCCATATAAAGCAACTTATGTAATAGTTCACATATGGACTAAAATGGTTTAATCAGTGAGACAAATAGGGCATAGATGTTCATAGTATATCACATAGACCACTACAGACTAGGCTCTCAGTACTCAAATTGCATGCACTCACTTTATTAATAGTTGTTACCTACGCTTGCAGGTTTAGACAGTTGGGACATTACTTTATGCCACGTAACTGCGGTAAAAATTTGACATCTCTTTTTTGGCGCATGGCTCGTCGGGCATGCCAAATACCACACCCTTTTTCCATTACTACACTTCTTTTACTATTTTATCAAGAGTTAACAAGTGGACAATAAAAATGTGGTGGTATCTAGAATGTATGCCCACTTTACTGTATATAACTCGAGCAATAAACCAAGTTTTTCTAGCACAAAAAAATGTGTGGAAAAAGCCGTACTCTGTTTTACTCGGAGTACACAGAATCCCCGACATAATGATGCTAAAAACAGGAAGCTTGCCGTGGCAAAATCGGGTGCCCGTTGGGGAATCGACTCCTCCAGCTGTTTTGCGATACTCCTGGGATGCCGACTCTTTTACCAGATGACTTTCCTTGTGGTAAACAATGTACAGCGTACTCGGGCTCATTGCATCCAGTATAAGCCCGGGGCTACTGTCAGGCGATCTTAGCAAATTGTTATTGTGACACGGATCATTTGGAGCGCAATAACACAGTGATTTCTCTCCTCTGTGTAACATGACAGTCTCGTAATGAAGGATAATTTGAAGTGCGCCCTCGTGCATGGCACGCACTAGCTCGTCGTCCGCGATTTTCCAGTACGGTATGAAATCTCGTGACCGCGGCTACTCTTAGGAGCGCCAATACAGTGACTCTCAGTTAAGATACATCGACGAGTGTCTAGGGCCACATTGCCTGGCGAGGCACTGTCTAGACGCGTTCCTCTTCAAAAGTATGTGAGGACATACGTTGGTCGGCCATACGCGGAGTCTCCTCGGATTAACCCTGACTTAGCGTTTGGGCCATTGGACGTGGGGGCTCTAGCTGTAGTTGGCGATTATCATTCAACTGCTATGTGAACCGGATCTTGAGTCGCATCAGCTTGACTCTCTCAGTACATCCTGACAGTGTCATGGGGCTCTGATGTGGCGTGAAGAGATGTCGGCGCTCTCATTTCATACTGTATTGTGAAGACTCTATGGAGCGCATACAGCTGACTCTCCGGTAACCTGACAGCGTCTGGGCATTGCCGTGGCCCGGGCACTGTCGAACTTGCGCGATTTTCTCCCTTATCAAACTGTATGTGCGACGGATCTTTGGAGCGCCTTACAGTTGAAGACGAACTATAGGCGATCACTCTTGCTTCCGCTAATAGGCACTAGAAAGGCAAGGCGCCATTAGATTTAGGTGAGCAAGAATTCTCTGTTTAGACTACCATTTTACTCCCCATCATTTAAGAGAGATTCACCAATAGAAGATATGGTTGCGCATTCGTTGTTGTTTCTCGTGTTGTATTTGCAGTGCTTGTTTTGTACATGGTAGGAGCTCTAGTATTATAGTAGTTTTATTGCTTGTACCATATGATAGCGTAATTATAATTGTAGTTATATTCTTGTACATAGAGGACTAGTATTATCGTAGTTAAACTATTCTTGTACATAGGGCTAAGTATTATAGTTAGTGTATTTTCTACTTCTGTACTGTAGGGGCAGTATTCACTAGTAGTTATATTCTTAGTAACTATTAGCGTAGCAGTAATATAGCTAGGTATATTCTTGTCACTTAGGGCGAGCTCAAGATATTTTATAGGTAGTTATATCAGTTGTATACATTAGGGGGAAGTATTATAGTAGTATATATTCTTTGTACATAGGGCGGCGAGTATTATAGTAGTATCAATCTTTGTTCCTTAGGAGGCACAAGTATTTCATATGTTGAGTTATTTTTGTACATCAGGAGCAGTATTAAGATTATAGTAGTTATATTCGCTCTGTAAATTGGGGCAGATATTATAGTAGATTAATATTCTTGCACCTAGGAGCAGTATGTGATAGATAGGTTACTATTCTTGTACATAGGGATCACAGTATTATAGTAGTAAAGGTTATTTGTATATAGGAAACAGTTACTATTAGAGCTAGTCTATTTTTTTGTACGTATATTAGAGCAGTATTATATTAGTTATTATTCGTGCACTCATAGGGGGCAGGATTATTTATGTTAATTCTTGTACATAGGGGAGTATTTATCGTTGTTATTTCTTGTACATAGTGGGCTGGTATTATAGTAGTTATATTTTGTCACTAGGGCAGTATTTTTAGTATAGTTATATTTAATGTATCATAGGGGCCGTGATATATAGTAGTTCATACTTCTCTGTACATTGTGTGGGCAGTTATTATAGTAGTTTTTTCTTGTACATAGGGGCATTTTTTATTGTGTATATCAACAGGGATACATACTCAAAACTCAATAATTAAATCAAATACTAATACAAACAATTCGATTTAATTGTAATCATAACTTATTAATAAAGCGGTGTAAACTTTCCTACTCATATTATGTACGTGCCAATCTATTTCAGGGGCGCATGAATAATATAGGCAATACCACACAAAGTGCTAACAAGAAAATGCTCGATCACATTATTTTATCCGGAATATATTTCTCCTCCTTCATTTTTCTCACTGGTGTTCTTCCTAACTTCTATTTTTCATGCCTTCGAGGGGGTGTACAATGTGTTCTATAGTGTAAGAATCTAGACCTGTATCCTCCTACCACTGTTCTCATGTCTCAATCTGAGCTTGGTATAGGGGTTCCTTTCTTGGTCAGGGTCACTTTCTATTGTGTCCTCACGATGCGAGAACTCTTTTATATTTTGCTCAGTTACCACATTCGCTATCTCTGTCAGCTTCCTCCTCTGCTAGGGACACACTGTACATTTGTGGAGAGATCCGGCATCGCCGCCCTACCTGATTCACCCTTTTTACCACCAGATCTTTGGACAGGAGTTCACTCTTCCCCTCCGGGTTTTATGGTTGGACTTTTTTCGTATGTTCTTTACTTTTGAGGTCCCATCTCTCTCTGACATTATGATGTTGGGCCGGGAAGTAGAGGTGTACTGGGTGACTTGTCCATCTCTGTTTGCCACTCCATGCCTCACCTCTACTGACCCTGACTGTGGTGTCTGGCATGGTTACCTGCATCAGGCCTGTGGTTCTGGATGGGTCCACAAGGTTACTTCTTCAGCGTCATCGGGAGTTGTCCGCCACCTCAGTAAGCCCCTTGATCAGGGCTAGTCCTGCAGAAGTAATGGCCAGGCGTTGGGCCAATCTCTAATCGGGCATGACGATCTTGACAAAACTATTTGCAAGATCTTTGGCAATGACCATTGGCGTCTTCCCACACAGGTGACATTTCACGCACAGGCAAGTCCAACAATGCTTATATTGCCCCGGCTCCATATCTAAAGATTTCGTGGCTGACTGTTTGGTAGAAGCAGGACGCTCCTTTCCCTGGCCAATGAGATGGCGTTTGGGAGATGGTGGGTGACATTGTGCTCATGACGCGCTTAAATTAGGTTACCTGCTATCCGCACAATTCCAGTCCAAGGATCCATCCACGACTCATATCCTTTGGTCTTAGTGAGGTCTAGAGACAGGGTCTACGTGCACTGCTCCTGACGCACAGAAGCACAATTTGTCCTGGTAGGGGTACGGCTTCTATTCCAGACATGGAGTAGGTGACGTTCATCTTGTGTCTGGCCTCAAGACCGATGGTGGATGAAGCTGCACTATGTCAGCTCTCGTGCTCCCTGAACTGGTGAGTGGACAGATAATCCTGTTCAATACAGAGTCGAAAATGAGGCTTTGAATCTCACAAATCATAGCTCTGCCTGATCAGGAAGGCTATCCCTGCCAGCGTGTTATCTCAGGCAGGATGCCCCCATTTGGCCTCACAAATAGGTCTTGCACAATTACAAACCTCTATCGGGCAAGCTCTACCTTGGGACCTTTATGCTGAACCGGACCACGTTCTCTCTTTGAAGCCTGGCCAGTTTATAATGGTTGTTAGTCAATGAAACGATGGTGACTCCTGTCAGGCATTCCTAGACGGAGAAGACTTATTTCGCATCGCTTCTCTTGAGAGGAAGGCGGGAGGGCACTGCGTGGGGCTGCTGACACTGCACTCCAGGGGGGCGCTCCAGTACTGGTGTACTAATTGGGAGAAGAATTTTCAGTGGATTTGCTCTCAGTGTCCTAAATCTCCCTACAACCTATACTGGACTCTGCCAGCTAATAGGACCCTACAGGCTGAACAAACCTGGCAGATGGACTATAGCTCCAATCACAGACTGCAGACATAGTCCCACTGCTAGGAGAATTACCAAGAACAGAGGTCCATCCGCTGCTAATCAGAATGAGAGACATGTCACTTATTCTCTTTAGTGTTGAGTCCTTGCGAGTCGTGCAATGCCAGCTTACTTGAGAATCCTCACTTCCATTGCGGCTAGACCATTATCTGCACAGGTAATCATCTACTGTGGACCCTGCTTGCTTGTCAGAGGTACACTCCACGGCCTATGATAGTCCACTGTCTTGCAGCCAATGTGCTATCAGCTGGGCTTGTATGTGTCTGCTCTGTCACACAGTTACCTACAGGTAGAGTCACATGTTGCTGTGATATGTTCTGGCGCTGCGGCTTGGGTTCATGACTGAGTGGACAGGTGATCGCGTGAGGATTTGGTGGTGTACAGGTGAGAGTCTGGTTTGTGCATTGGGTCTGGTGGTTTGCTGCCAAGCTCTCGGCTGTCTGACTGTATTTCTGTGAGACTCCCTTTCAAAGGGAAGGGCTTGATTGGTGCAATATAGGCTCGCTCTTTACTTGTGCGGTCGTTGCTAGTGGAGGCTCTTTCTTGGTGAATTGCAGATCCGTGCTTCGGCCCTGCACTTACAAAACTTTCTCTGGTTCCTTTGTAGGTTCCCCAACCGGTCTAGTTTGCTATTGATAGTATCCATACTCTTCAAGGTCTTTCACACATGGTATCGGTCAGTTGGCTCCCAGCTTCTTGTACCAGAGGTCGTTGTGCTAATCAGGGTTGGCTGGCCTTCGCTTTATTGTTACAGTAGTGCATTTTATTTTCTGCTCTCATGCAATGCGGACCTTGTCTTCTTGAGGGTCTTCATTTTCTGCCAGTTACAGGATTTGAGGGGGTGGAGGTGTAGCTCTGGAGGCATCGCTCTTCTGCACCAATTACTCGGGGGGACTCATGCAGGGTAGCTTGGCTTCAGACATTGCTCCTGTCGTGGCGGGTCAACCCTTGGATTGGGGATTGGCTCCTCAAGGATTCACCTTTTGCCCGTAGGTGTTCACTGGACTCCTTGTCAGCTTGGCATGCTCTGTTCTGGAATCCTGCCCACTTATGCCACACCTATGATGTGCTCCAGTTCGCGATCACGTTCTCAGACGCCATTACTTGCATTGCAGATTCTTCTGTATTAGATCTGTATATCTAGAGAGAGATCTCGCGTAGTTGTTTTGCTACGGAGGTGCTGGTGGTTTTGAAACTGGGCTGTACTGGGTCTGTTCTCACTGCGGATGTTGGAGGGTTCTTGCTCCACAAACTAAATTAATTTCTGATGCTTCTTGTGCACATCACATGCTATCGCATACATTCCATTGATGTCTTACTGCAAAACTTCCTCTGTAACTTTGGGATTTTCATCTGAGATTGAGGAGCTTGGGGGATTTTAATTCCCATCGATTGGTGTGAAGCCTTGGCCTGGCTGGGAAGATCCCTGCCCAGCGGTGCCCAGCTTGGCTTTCATCCAAGACTAGGAGCTCACAAATACAGTCCCTCTTCTAGGGATGGAGTATTATAGTTAGTATTATTCTTGCTACATAGGGCTGGAGAGCATGCTATTATAGAAGATTATATTTTGAAAAAGGGGTAGAGAGGGCAGTATATTCTAGTAGATCTATTCTTGTGATAGTGGGCAGTACTTATAGTAGATTATATTCTTAACATGGAACATAGGGAGCTCAGTCTTTATTAGCTAGGAGTACTATTTATCGTATATACATAGGGATAACAGCAAGTATTATGAGTAAGTATTTATCTTTGTACATTAGGTGACACATGTATATCTTTTAAGTAGTTATATTCTAAACTTTTATGATACATAGGGGCGAAGATCTTTATAGTTGTTATACTTTTCCATAGTAACATTGAAGCAGTACTTCTATCAGTAGTTATATTCTTGTACATAGGGACAGGTCTTTTACGTAGTTATTTCTATTGTATCATAGGTAGAGTGAATTTATAGTCAGTTATATCTACTTAGTAATAGGGGGCAGTATATATAGTAGTTATATTTATTATACATTAGGGGGCCGTATTATAGCAGTTATATTCTCTGTACATAGGGAGCAGTACTTATTAGTAGTTATATATCTTCGTACATAGGGGAGTATTATCGTATTTATATACTTGTCCATAGGGGAAAGTATTTACAGTAGTTATATTTCTTTTACATAGGGGCAGTATAATAGTCGTATAATTAATTTTTATATATCTTGTACATAGGGGCTAGTTATTATAAGTAGTTTATATTCATATATTCTTGTCCATTTGGTTGCAGTTATAATAGTAGTGTATATTCTATGTACATTCGGGGGCAGTTATTAACAGTAGTTATATTCTTGTACATTTCGGGGGCAGGTATTACAGTAGTTATATTTTGTACATCGGGGCAGTATTCTAGTCGTTCTATTACTTTGTACATAGGAGTCAGTAGTCTAGTAGTTATATTTTGGAATCGGAGATGGCAGTAACTTAAGTAGTTATATTCTTGTACATAGGGGGCACGATTAATAGTAGTTTATCATTCCTTGTAATAGGGGAGCGCAGTACTTATAGGAGTTATCATTTCTTGTTCAATAGGGGGCAGTCATTATAGAGGTTACATTATTGTCTACATATAGGAGCAGTATTATAGTAGTTATATTATTGTACATAGGAGCAGTATTGTAGTAGTTATCAACTTCTGGTACATAGGGGCAATATTATAGATAGCTTATATTCTTGTACATAGGGGGAAAGTATTACAGAAGTTTATTCTATGTACGATAGAAAGTATATTACAGTAGATATATTCTTGTACTAGTGCGCAGTATTATAGTAGTTATATTCTTTTATTCTATGTACTAACAGGGGCAGTATTATAAAAGATAGTTCTATTTCTTGTCAGATAGGGGACAGTAAATTACAGTAGTTATTTTCTTGTTACATAAGGAGCAGTACTTTTGTAGTTATATTCAATGTACATAGAGTGAGCCAGTATTATAGATAGATATATTTGGTACATAAGGAGAGACAGTATTATGTAGTTATATTCTTGTACACAGGGCGGCGTATTATTAGTAGTTATATTTCTTGTATATAGGGTGGCAGTATTAATAGTAGCATACTTATTGTACTTAGAGGAGGCACCAGTATTTATAGTAGCTATATCTTGTACATAGGGGCAGTATTATAGTAGTTATATTTCTTGTACATAGGGGCAGGTATTATAGTTGTTTATATTCACCTGTACATAGGAGGCCGAGTATGTATAGTAGTTTTATTTCCTTGTACATTGTGGCAGTATAATATTAGCTAGTTACTATTCTTGTACATATGGGGCAGTATATAGTAGTTATTTCTTGCTACATAGGAGCAGTTTTATGTAGTTATATCTTGTTCATACGGGGGCAGTATTAACAGTAGTTATATCTTGTTCATAGGGGGCAGTATTATAGTAGTTATATTCTTGTTCATGGGGCTCTTGGATTTAGCGGTTACGTTTTATTCCTTGTACATAGGGGGCTTGTATATAGTAGTTATAGTATTGTACATAGGGGGCAGTAATTATAGCTAGTTACATTCTTGGACATAGGCAGCAGTATTATATGTAGTTATATTATTGTAATAGGGAGCTGTTATGATAGTAGTTATATTCTCGTACTTAGAGGGCACGTATTTAGCTAGTCTATAATTTTGTACCATAGGGGAATAAGTATTACCAGTAGTTATATTCTTGTCATAGTGGAAGTTATTATAGTAGTTGATAGTCTATATATTTGGACATAGCGTGAGGCAGTATTCTTTAGTGTTATTATTCTTGTAATAGGGAGCTCTAGTATTTAGTAGGCTTGATCTTTTATACATAGGGGGCAGTTATTATAGTAGGTATATTCTTGTACATAAGGGGAGCAAGTTTATAGTTGTATATTCTTGTACAATAGGGTTAGCAAGTATTATAGTAGTTTTTATTCTTGTAACATAGGGAGCACAGATATACATATTGTAGTTATATTCCTTGTCACTAAGGGTGCTCAGTATTTAGTTAGTTATATTTCTTGTACATAGGGACCAGCTATTATAGTAGTTATATCATTGTACATTTAGGGGTCAGTTCTTTTAGTAGTTATATTTTTTTAATTTTTCTTTTGATTAACATTTGGGGCAGTATATAGTATCGCATATTCTTGTAAAATAGGGGGCAGTAATTATCAGGTAGCATATTTCTGGTACAATATGGGGCATGACTTTAGTAGGTTCTATTCTTCTTGTACTTATGGTAAAGTTTTTTAGTAGTTATATTCCTGTACATAGGAGGCAGTATTATAAAGTAAGTTTTATGCCTGTATTAGGAGGCAGTATTTAGTTAGTTATATTCCCATGTTATAGGAGGCAGTTTTATTGTAGTTATTATTCTCCTGTACATAGGAAGGCTATGTTATATATAGTAGTTATATTCGCGTGTACTTAGGAGGGCAGTATTATAGTAGTTATTATTCTTTGTACTAGGAGGCAGTATTATAGTAGTTATATTCTTGTGATAGGGGCCTAGTATTATAGTAGTTTATTCTTGTACTAGGGGCAGTATTTATAGTGTTATATTCTTGTAAATAGAGGCAGTATATCTAGTAGTTATATTCCATTGTTCATAGGGGCTTGTATCATTATAGCTTCATATTTTTTTGTGTACATAGGGGCAGTACTTATAGTAGTTATTCTTCTCTGTACATAGAGGCTGTATTATAGTAGTTTCTAAATTCCTTTGTACATACGGGGGACAGTATTATAGTTGTCTTTATTCTTGTTACATAGGGGCAGTATTTATAGATAGTTATACTTACATTGGACAATAGAAGGCCTCGTATTATAGTAAGTTTATTCTTGTACATAGGGGGCAGTATTACTAAGCAGTTTATTTTCTGTTTTATACAATAGGGCATATTATAGTGGCTATTATGTTTCATACGGGGCAGTAATAAAGCAATCATTGCTTTCTTCATATTAAAGTCAGTTTGCCAGATTTATTTATTGTCTTATAGATGAATGATTATATTATCATTGCTCTTTATCTCAGTGGTAATTGTCTCTTTAAGTTCTGATTAGTTCAACCTTTGCTCCCGGTCATTACATACGTCGTTTGGTCACTGGTCTCTAGTGATTTGGTCAGACCATGCCATTTGGTTATTAACGCTGCTCTTTAAAGGTTACAGGATCAGTCATAGCCCACGGCTGGGAGTGATATAGATCTGTATAGCTCTGCTAGGTATGATATTCCCGTATATCATAGCACAGACAGAACATCCGGCGAGTGATTACGTCCTGGCAGAAGATGCATCAATTAGTATAATGTAAGGCCGATTGAAATGAGATCTGCAGGGTGACTCTCCGGCTCCATTCATATATGAATGTGAGGACAAATAAACATGGTCTTTTCAGCAGCAGGGACAGGACTTTCTTTAATAAACCTGTCTTGTAGGGTGAGATGGAGCATTGCATTGAGATTCTGGGCTTGTCGCTGCCAAGATCCTTAGCTGTGACTTGTATTAAGATTACAGAGCAATGCGGAGCCAGAGCCAAAGATCTACAGTGTGTGGAATAACCCAACACAAAGCGCCTTATCTGCAGATAGAAGCAGACGGCAGTCATACATCACTCGGATCTTATTGCTAGCACCGACCCTGGGAGGACGTTTTAGTTGCATCTAAGACCTGTTTCTGGTGGATTGAAGGACAGTGATCGATGCTTAATGTTTAACAAGGGGGATGATTAAACCGCAGATCCTTTTACAGGGGAGGCTTGAGACATCATCCTCTGTGGTCTGAATTGATAACTCCTTTCTGGTGGGGCCTAATGTGCCTTAAAATCCGATCCAATATACCTTTTTTTGCTATTAGTAGATACATTATGATTATCCCCAAATTTTGTCTGCAATAGAAAATGCATCCACTTAAGGGCAGAGTTCCTGTCTGAGAACAATGACTGCAATCTATATACATAAATATCCATCTTCTTCATTGTTGCGTGCAGGGCACAGTGGAGTGAGTTTGGAAGAGTCCTCTCCCCCACACTTGGAAATGTGCACATCACTCTTTCCACTATACTAATAAGTGGGTAACATGGCATCATTCTCCCTCAACAAAACCCCTGGATGATGAGTCCATGGCCACAGTGACCTCTACAGTGTAAGCAATTAGGTGTCCCCCTCTACTGAAAACCACACTAGTATTGAGATATCCCATGTTAAGGGGCTCCCATGATGACCTGGACCTCATGGGTGCCCCTTATTGTGGGATATTTCATTAGTAGTGTGGTTTTCGAGCCAATAGAAACCGTTGTTCCCCTGATGAACCCAACTAATATGTGGGGGTAACACGTAGGGAAATGCTGCCTTTTGGTCATTGTTCTTTTTTTGTTTTGGGGGGATAATTATCCTTTTTCTTCCTGTCTGGTTATTTGCCTGGTGACATATAGACTTTATTCATTAAGGTTGATACCAGGGGCATTAAGGGACAGTCCTCTTCAGTGGAGTTGTCCTTGTTGGGGCGATGACCCCACAACTTGATAGGGAACAGGTATAGGGATTTTGTAGGGTGAGGATTATAGGCTTCACTAGGATTATGCTTCATCTTCTGATCATCCTATGCTTGATGACAACACAGTGTACCGTGAGTAATCATTCATTGTTTCCTCTTGTGTATTTTGTATTTTGTCCTAAGACAGGTATTTGTCTTTTTGGTGTATTTCGGGTGTATACATTTGGGGTTATCGTAAAGGGGCTATTTTTAATGTTTGAAATAAAGGATAAGTTTTATTGAGGATGTTTTTTCTGTGATTTTGTTGGTCCCCTGATATTTTGTATTTTTGGTCAGTGATTTATTTGTCCCCCTTTATTGGCCCACATATATAAATGCCTTAGCGTGTCATGTGGTCATCCAACCACATGGGGGTAGTATGTCATACACAGACAGAACATGCCAATTCATATATACACCACTCACAAAAAGTTAGGGATATTTAGCTGTTGGTTACAATTCCAGGGTGAACATAAAATGTCTTGATTTTTTTTTTTTAAATGCACTAAATGAGCCGATCTCTTATCTTTAGATGCTCATGTCCAACTGTTCAGTGTTTGAGGACTTTCTGCACAACTTGCTGATCACTAACAAGGAGCTTAATGGCGAAATTCACAACAGATGTTTGATTTAGGGGATCAGTTTGAATTGGGATTTAAACCGTCGTCCTCGTCCTGCTGTTCACTTTGTGACATCATGAGACCAAGACAACACCTTACAATTGATCAATAGGACCTCGCCGTTTCCAGGCTTCAAGCAGGATGCTCTCAGACGGAAGTGGCCACTGAGCTTAGAGTGCCAGCAGCAGGTTGTATCAGAGATAGAGAGACTGGAAGAGTCACAGAAAGGCAAAGAAGTGGACGTCTTCTGGCTCCATCACCCACTGATGAGCGCTTCATTGTAACCAATGCCCTGCGAAGTGGGATGATGATGCCGCACAACTCCAGGCACATTTAAGGGAGGTGAGAGGCGCCAAGTGTCACGTCACACCATTCATAACCGGCTACATCAGCGTGGTCTGCATGCTAGACTACCTGACCACACCAGTAGGCACAGGCATCATCGTCCGGGCCTGGGAGCATTTATGCTGGACAAAGGAACCAGTGCTCCTCAGTGATGAAAGCAAAATGATGACCCCACCCAACTCTGTACCCCTGACCCTCAATGACCTGAGGGGCTCCCTTTAAGAAGAATCTGATGCCACGCCTCAGCAGTCAAGCTGTAGTTGATGCTCAAGACCACATGGTAATTTGAGACATTGACATTTTGTGATGGTGTATACCCTCCACTGCTTAAGATAAGAAAATCAACATTGTATTGGAAGACTTAAGGGGGTTTTGCAAAGGAGTTCCTTACCTCACAGGCTCATACTCCCCTCTTGAGGCTTGAAAAAAGGGGCGTTGTGTTCCTGTGTTTAAAAAAAACAATTTCCTCCTCTGTGATGTCATCGCTCCACCTCCCATGCACGCTCCTGATACTCCGTCTCTGTAGTTGAGCAAACATTGTTTTGCTAATCCACAGGGGATAACTGTATTGTGCACAAGTTATACGGGTTTTGTTTCTCCTTCTTATCTGCTCAGGAGAGAGGATAAGCTCAGCAGGCAGCCTTCTTTCATTCCTTCACAAAGGGCTGCAGGGGGAGAAGGAGGGGGACTGAGCAGAGAACCAGGGAGAGTCGGTATGTTTACTCAGATAATTACATTACAACCAGTGGATTCTCTATACAAAAGACACAGGATCTTTCTCCCAGTCTCTTCAAGTCCTTCATGTTCCTGCCATCAGATAAGAAGTGCAAACAACACAAGCGCGGCCAGATCAGCCCTGTCAGCTCCTGGTCGTGTCTAATGTAAACTGTCAGGAAACCAAGGGCATGTAAGGAAGGCTGTAGCTCTCACAGGCTTCACTTTTTTTAATGACCTATATTTAGAGAGGTGATTAAATACCCATTTTGGAGGATCCCACGTCATCATTAGATCATGGCAAATCCCCTTTAAATGGCCGACTTTCAGGATCAAATATCACTGTAGCATGAAATTTTTACATGTCCATAAAATTCACCCGGAAGCCAAATATCCCTAACTTTTTGCTGTGTATGTATCTCCCATGATGTGACATGATTCACAGTAAAACAGCCGCTTATCTATTCCATGCACTAATAATATACATACATATATATATTTATAAATGTTATGTTTTATATCTATGTGTGTTATAATTTTCATTTTCCAGTGCATTACCTTATCTGAGGCAGCCTGGTTCCACAGGGATCAATGCTTTTCATGTCCAGCTCGGTTCACATGGTAATTACTCCCTGAGTAGCATCACTGTTGGCTTATTACTGGAGTCATTAGCAAGGTGCTAGTACTAGGAAGGAACCAGCAGCCATTATCAGTGTATCAGACGTTTCAGGTAGGCAGCCAGTAATACTCTATCATTAATCGGGCGTAATTAGTACAAAGTCATAATTAACCATCAGTTGTAATGAGATTCTCGTGGCGAAAAATATGTTATGGAGAACAATGTGATGGGGCCATTATGTCTACTAGCACAGTGTTAAACCGCTCTCAATACAAGACGGCAATACTCAGGCAGTATTAATACTCGCTTACGAGCAGGTCATTGCCAATTCTTGTGCAGTGTTAATAGTTTATAAGTAGATATCAGTGATTGGTTAGTATTAGCAGTCTCAGCCAGTGTCCGTGGTAGGATAGTATTACCACTCTTTTATTAGCGAATAACAGTAATAGGGCAGCATTATGGCATTTAGATTAACAGGCATCAGTACTATAGTAGTGTTAGCACTCCTTTATGATTAACATGGGCCATAAGTATGATATTGATAGGAGTCCAACATCCAGCAACCCCACGATCAGCTGATTGAAGGGTCTCAGTGACTGGGTGAATGGTGTTTACTAGCGCCATATGTTTTGTAGTGGCTGTGTCTGGTACTGCAACCCACCGTACCTCTCCTCAATTGTTTTAAATGACTGGGGACCGATCCTCTGTGGAAAGGGTAATTTGTTATAAAACGTACAGAACTGTGCCTGGTAATCAGGCCAAAGGGCTGAAAGCATCCCCAAAAGTGCCAGGCTCCCTTTTTAAAATGATTGGGGGGGCCCAGGATCTGATATTCCGATGGGAATTGATTTGGGCATTTTAACTCTCTCCTCAGGTGGAGTCAGTAATAGGACAGTACTAAAAATGTCTAATTGCAGGGCTAAAATTTTTGGGGATTGTAACACTTCCCCCGTGTTGGGCAGTATTGGGGAACATGGTAACATTTTCCCCGTGGGGTCAGTTTAGGATATGGGGAAACCCTTTCTCCTGTGGTGGCAGTTTGGATATGTAACACTCTCCCCAGTTGGGTCAATATTGGATTAGTAACCCTTTCCTGCTGGGTCAGTATTTGGAATGGTAACGATCTCCTCAGCTGGGGTAGTATTAGGATTAGTAAAATTTTCCCCGAGGTCAGTATTAGGATATATTAACACTCTGTCGTTGGTGGCAGATTAGGATTAGTAAACTTCTAGCTGGTCGATTGGGATTTTTAAAACCCTCCCCTAGCTGGGGTCATTTTTAGGTTTAGAAACCTTCTCCTAGTGGTTGTCAGTATCAGAACTAGTAACGCCTCCTCAGCGGTGTCAGTATTAGGATATGTAAACTTTCAGTTTGGGGTGTCGTTTAGGTAAAAAAACACTCTCCTCAGTGGTGTCAGTATTAGGATATAGTAACCCTCTCCTTCAGTGGTGTCGTATTAGGTTTTATAGTAACATTTCCCTCAGCTGGGAGTTTTTGGTTATGTAACATCTCCTCAGCTGGGGTCAGATTAGGATTTGAAAAAGCTCCCTAGCGGGTGTCAGTATTAGGATTATGGTAAGACTCCCCTAGGGGTTTTAGTAATTTAGGAAGGGTTTAAGATCTCAGTGGTGTCGTATTAGGATTAGAAACCTTCCCCTCAGCTGGTGTCGGTATTTAGGATATAGAAACCCTTCCCCTCAGTGGTGCCCAGTATTAGGTTAGTAACACTTCCTGGGGTGCAGTATTTGGATATAGTAACATCTCTCAGCTGGTTTCAGTATTGGATATAGTAACGTTCTCCTCAGTGGGGTCAGTATTGGATGAGAAACCATTCTCCTCAGCGGGTTTGTCAGTTTAGGATATAGAAAACCATTTCCCCTCGTGGTGTCAGTATTAGGATATAGAACTCCCCTAGCTGGGCCGTATTGGATATAGAAAACCTTCCCTCAGTGGTGGTCAGTTTAGGAATAGTAACACTCTCCTCAGCAGTGTCAGTATTGGGATATATTAACCTTTCCCCCAGTGGGGTATATCAGGAATGTAACATTTTTCCGAGTGGTGTCAGTATTAGGATTTTAAAACCCCTCCTAGCTGTGTCAGTATTAGGATTAGTAAATTTTCCTCAGCTGGTGCATATTGGGAAATTTAGTAAAGCTTCTCACTGGTGTCAGTTTAGGATATAGTAACACTCTTCAGGGGTGTCGGTATTAGGAATCCGGGTGATCCCGCTGTAGCAGGTGAGCATGTTGCTTTTGGTAGCTGCATTTAGCCCTAGGGAGAAAAAATGCAAACTGAGGGCGAGACAATGAAAGAGAAGAGTTTTGCTATCTTGGAGAAAAACAATTAGGGGGCTAAATGTGGAGGGTGGACTTTGGATCGCGGGGAGCGTGGCGGGGTTTAAATGTAGACGGGGGGGAGCTCTGGGTTTTCCCGAAAAAGGAAGGCCCGCTTCTCTTGAGATTCCTAGCAAAAATTTCCCAAATTGGGTGACAATGCTGGGGAATCAGTCTCAGAAATGGCAGCCCAGTGGACATGCTCTTCCTAGCAGCCCGGAAAAAGCGCCCCAATAGGTAGGGGGGTTTGGGGTGCAGGTAAGAAAAGCAGTTAGTAGTTGTAGGGGTTCTATAATAGGAAAACGGATAGAAAAATTTGTCGCCAGGACCGCTCAACGAATGGTTGCGTTCCCTGGGGCCAGGGTTGGCATGTGGTGGCCCGGGTGGGAAAATTACTGGGAGGGGTGGCGATGACCCGCTGTTGTGGTCCCTGTTTGGGAACCAATGACGAATAAGGTAGGTGGAGGCTCCTAAAGAATAATTTTTAAAAAACTGGCCAAAGTGAAGGGATGGACCTCCCCAAAGGGTT
>JAODAL010030687.1:0-49551 GCA_025379985.1 Phyllomedusa bahiana
TTAAAGTACGTTTTCTCTAGTAGAATTTTCCTTTTTTTGAGGTGTTCTCTAGGAAAGTTTCTCTAAATAAAGGTTTTCTCTAGGCAGAGAATGTTCTTAGGTAAAGGTGTTCTCTAAGCATAGGTTTTTCTCTAGGCAAAAGTTTTTCTCTAGGTAAAGATATTCTCTAAGTAGAGGTTTTCTCTAGGTAGAGGTGTTCTCTAGGCAGAGATTTTCTCTAGGTGGAGGTGCTCTCTAGGTAGAGATGTTTTCTAGGTATAGATATTTTCGAAGTACAGATGTTCTCTAGGCAGAGGTTCTGTAGGTAGAGGTTCTCTAGGCAGAGTTGTTCTCCAGGTAGAGATGTTCACTAGGCAGAGATATTTTCCAAGTACAGATGTTGTCTAGATAGAGATATTCTCTAGGTAGAGATGTTCTCTAGGTAGAGATGTTCTCTAGGTAATGATGTTATCTAGGTAGTGATGTTATCTAGGTATATATATTTTCAAAGTACAGATGTTCTCTAGGTAAAGATATTCTCTAGCTAGAGGTATACTCTAGGTAAAGGTGTTCTCTAGGTAATGATGTTTTCTAGGTATAGATATTTTCCAAGTACATATCTTCTCTAGGTAAAGATGTTCTCTAGGTAGAGGTGTTCTCTAAGCAGAGGTGTTCTCTAGGTGAAGGTGCTCTCTAGGTAGAGATGTTTTCTAGGTATAGATGTTTTCCTAGTACAGATGTACTCTAGGTAGAGATATTCTCTAGATAGAGGTGTTCTCTAGATAGAGATATTCTCTAGGTAGTGTTTTCTAGGTATATATATTTTTAAAGTACAGATGTTCTCTAGATAGAGATATTCTCTAGGTAGAGGTATACTCTAGGTAGAGGTGTTCTCTAGGTAGTGATATTTTCTAGGTATAGATATTTTCCAAGTACAGATCGTCTCTAGGTAGAGATATTCTCTAGGTAGAGGTATACTCTAGGCAGAGGTGTTCTCTATGCAGTGATGTTCTCTAGGTAGAGGTGTTTTCTATGCAGTGATGTTCTCTAGGTAGAGGTGTTCTCTAGGTAGAGGTGTTCTCTAGGCAGAGGTGTTCTCTCGGCAGAGGTGTTCTCTAGGTAGAGGTGTTCTCTATGCCGGGATGTTCTCTAGGTAGAGGTGTTCTCTAGGCAGAGGTGTTCTCTAGGTGGAAGTGTTCTCTAGGCAGAGATGTTCTCTAGGTAAAGGTGTTCTCTAAGTAGAGGTTTTCTCTAGGCAGAGATGTTCTCTAGGTAAATATATTCTCTAAGTAGGTTTTCTCTAGGTAGAGGTATTCTCTAGGCAGAGATGTTCTCTAGGTAAAGGTGTTCTCTAAGTAGAGGTTTTCTCTAGGCAGAGATGTTCTCTAGGTAAAGGTGTTCTCTAAGTAGAGGTTTTCTCTAGGCAGAGATGTTCTCTAGGTAAAGGTGTTCTCTAAGTAGAGGTTTTTCTTGGGCAAGATGTTCTCTAGGGAAAAGTGTGTTCTCTAAGTAGAGGTTTTCTCTAGGCAGAGATGTTCTCTAGGTAAAGATATTCTCTAAGTAGAGGTGTTCTCTAGGTATAGGTGTTCTCTAAGTAGAGGTGTTCTCTAAGTACAGATGTTCTCTAGGCAGAGTTGTTCTCCAGGTAGAGATGTTCACTAGGTAGAGATATTCTCTAGGTAGTGATGTTATCTAGGTATATATATTTTCCAAGTACAGATGTTCTCTAGGTAAGGATATTCTCTAGCTAGAGGTATACTCTAGGTAGAGGTGTTCACTAGGAAATTATGTTTTCTAGGTATAGTTATACTCTAGGTAGAGCTGTTCTCTAGGTACAGATGTTATCTAGGTAGAGGTGTTCTCTAGGTAAAGATGTTCTCTAGGTAAAGATGTTCTCTAGGTAAAGATGTTCTCTAGGTACAGGTGTTCTCTAGGTATAGGTGTTCTCTAGGCAGAGGTGTTCTCTAGGTAGAGATGTTCTCTAGGTAGAGATATTATCTAGGTAAAGATGTTCTCTAGGTAGAGGTGTTCTCTAGGTATAGGTGTTCTCTAGGTAGAGATATTATCTAGGTAAAGATGTTCTCTAGGTAGAGGTGTTCTCTAGGTAGAGATGTTCTCTAGGTAGAGGTGTTCTCTATGCAGAGATGTTCTCTAGGTACAGGTGTTCTCTAGGTAGAAATGCTTTCTAGATAAAGATGTTCTCTAGTAATAACTAAAATAAACAAAAAGGACTATATGCCATACAAAAAACATTAATAAAATGTTATTATTAAAGGAAAATACAAACAAGTAATAAATGTTTAAAAAAAAAGACGAAAACAAAAACTGACAGGTATCCTGACAAATGGGAGAAGTGCTTAACAACATGTAAGATATATAGTTCACACTCATCAGCACAACATAGTAAGCACATAGATTAAAAGGAAAAAAAAATTTAAGATTCCCATGTTATTAATCTCCACACGTGGCAGGACCTGAAGCCCCTATGCACAATTTTTAGTCGCTTCCTCGGAAAATTTCTCTAAGTGAGGGTCTCTGGTAGAGATGTTCTCAAAGGGAGGGGATTTTTTTAGGTAAAAGTTCCTAGGGAGAGGGTTTCTCTAGGGGAAGATGTTCTCTAGGTAGAGGTGTTCTCTAGGTAGAGGTGTTCTCTAAGTAGAGGTGTCCTCTAGGTAAAGATATTCGCAAGGGTTTTGAGTAACTCTAGCACTGAAAGTGCAGAGTTTTGCATTTTTGGCATTTTTTGTATCAGAAAGCTCAGGATGAACAGTCAAATGGATCTCATACTAGAATGGGACTTCACCAATGAATTTCTTAAAAGGGTTTTCCAAAAATTTTTAACCCCCATGTTCCCCCCCGCCTTAAAAAAGAAAAAGACCCCCATTTTACTGCCCCCCCACCCTGTTCCAGAGCTCCAATGTTCCCCCTCTCATCCCTCCAGTCCCTCACTGATGACGTCACATTCATGGATCATATGATGCTACAGCCCAATCACTGCCCTTTGTGGTCACATGATGCTGCAGAGAATCACTGTCCTGTGGGGCACATGATGCTGCAGCCAATCACTCCCTCTGTGGTCCATGATGCTGCCCCCAAACACTGACCTCTGTGGTCCATGAAGCTGCAGCCCCAAACCCGACCTCGTGGGACTGATGCTGCAGCTAAAAAATGCCCCCTTTTGGTCACATGATGCTGAGCCCAAACACTTCCTTGTGGTCACATGTACCGCAGCCAATTTTAGCCCCCTTGGGCACATGATGCTGCGCCCCAAACCTGACCTTGTGGCACATGATGCGGCAGCCAATCACACCTTGTGGTCACATGATGGCAGCCAATCACTGACCTCTGTGGGTTTCATATGCTGCAGCCAATCACTGCCTTGTGGTCACTGATGCTGCACCAATCACTGACCCTTGGTCACAGGACGCCCTTTCGCCAATCATGACCCTGTGGTCCAGGCTGGGGCCCTCACTCACCCTTGGTCACTGATGCTGCAGCCCAATCATGCCCCCTGTGTTCAAAAATTTATCTGCAGCCCCATCATGAACCCCCTTTGGGGACTGAGGCTGCAGCCAATCCTCACCTCTTAGTTAATTTATGCTGCGCCAATCACGACCCCTGGGTCCAGGACCTGCGGCCCCAAACACTGACCTTGTTGGTCACATGTGGGGAGCCAAATCATCCCTTGTGGTCACATGTGCTGCGCCAATCACTACCTCTGTGGGCAATATTTTTGCGCCAATCACTGGCCTCTGTGGTCCTGATGCCGAGCCAAAACCTGACCTCTGTGGTACATGATTTTGGGCCAATCACTGGCCTCTGTGGCACATGATGCCGCACCAATCATGGCCCCTTGGTCACAGATGCGCAGCCAATCACTGGCCCCCTTGGTCACTGTGCTCCGCCAATCACTGACCTCTGTGGGCACATGTGCGCAGCCAATCACTGGCCTCTGGGTCCTGAGTGCGCCAATCACTGACCCTGTGTCCCTGATGCGGCCGCCAAAAAACTGACCTCTGTGGGCAATGATCTGAGCCAATCCTTTACCTCGTGGTCAAATGTTTCTCAGCCAATCATGACCTCTGTGGTCTATGATGCGCAGCCAATCATGACCTCTGTGGTCACAGTGCCGCAGCCAAAACTACCTCTGTGATCCAGATGCTGCAGCCAATCACGACCTCTGGGTCAAATGATTGGGTTGCAACCAAACACTGCCTCTGTGGTCATATGATGCTGTAGCCAAACGTGACCTCTGTGGTCACTGATGCCGCCGGGCCCTCCCTGACCTCTGTGGTCACATTTGGGTTGCGGCCAATCACTGACCTTGGGTCAATGATGCTCAGCCCAATCACAGACCCTGTGTCACATTATGCTGCGCCAAACCCGACCCTGGGTCAAAATGATTCAGCCGATCCTGACCTTGTGGTCACATGATCCGCAGCCAAACCCCCACCTCTGGGTCACATGATTTCTGCAGCCCAATCGCGCCCCTTGTGGTTCACATATGCTGCAGCCCATCCCTTTCCCCTGTGGTCACATGATCTGCAGCCAATCGGACCCTGTGGTCACATGATGCTGCAGCCCATCCCTTACCTCTGTGGGCACTGATGCGCAGCCAATCGCTGACCTCTGGGTCACATGATCGCAGCCCATCCCCGACCCCTTGTGGTCACATGATGCGCAGCCAATCATGACCTCGTGGCACTGATGCTGCAGCCAATCACTGCCTCGGGGGCCATCTGTATATGCAGATTGGTTTTTCAGAATATGTGGTCATAAACGTTAACCTCGGGGGGATCCGGTGGGGGGCGGATTGGAGCTCTGGAATAGGGGTGATGGGATGGGTAAGTATGGGGAAATTTTTATATTAGTGCATTGGGAGGTGGGAGGGAGGTTTTTAAAGGTCTTGGATCTCCTCTCCCATTAAAATAACACTGTAAATGTGTGGAAGCAGCTGCTAATTGACAGGACACTAAGTGGAAAAAATTTTGGTTTATTTCGGGAGACCCGAAAATAACTTTTAAATTTGCCCGAGCCCGGCCCCCCAGCCCCCGCGGGATTTTTCAAACTCCCTCTGCAAAACGAAAAAAAACCCGAGCCTTTGCGAAAAGCGGGTCTGTTGTGAACGCCTGGTCCCGGCAGGGGATCACGGCGGTTATGGCGGGAAACGCCCTGTGTTCATATAAATTAAAATCAGGATATATACACATACATAATAAAAACCCCACATGATATAAAAGTATATAACATCAAGTATTACATATAAAAAGTATATAACATACAGAGATAATACACATACAGAAATACACCTTCAAGATACAGTATATAACATAAAAAAGAAAATTTAATAGAAATTTTCATATACATAGATATAAACATACATAATATTACAAATACATGATATATAACATACATAGATATAACAATACTAGAATATTTACACTGTAGGAAGGGACAAGGTGCGGGTTTTGTTAGGACGTATGTGTCACCGCTCCTAAGATGGTTTTAAATAAAGCCCATTTGTTTTGGGGCAGCGGCAAAGGCCATGCAAATTTTTTATGTGTAGTATGGCAGTAATGCCGTGATCCGGGTCGGGCTTTATTGGAGCAGTCTGTAGGGTTGGGTGGGATGGGCTGCTCCCACACTCCCCGGGCCCTGGGGTTTCCCCCCTATATAAGGCCCGCGGGTTGGGGGGGGAGGGGGGGGTGGTTTCCTTCCTTCCTTTCCCTTCCTTCCTTGCTTTCCCTTTCCTTCCTTCCCTTTCCTTTCTTCCATTCCCTTCCCTTTCCCTTTCCCTTCTTCCCTTTCCCCCTTTCCTTTTTCCCTTTTTCCTTCCTCCTTCCTTCCTTTTCCTTCCTTTTTCCTTCCTTCCTTCCTTTCTTCTTTCTTCCCCCTTTTTTTTAAGTGTTGCAGTGTTAAGTTTTACCCCGAGGGAAGGGAAAAAACCCCCCGAGGGGAGAAGCCAATTGCCTCAGTTTGGGAAAAAATTCCTTCCCGATCCAAACTGACAATCAGAAAAAAAACCTGGATTTAACGACCCCCTTTCCCGAATCCCGGGCACTAAAACTTGTTCTATTAAAAATCTAGAAAAATCTCCAGACCCCTTTTCCAGAATCCCCGGGCACTATAACTTGTTATATTATTTTACTAGAAATATATCCAGCCCTTCCCAGATTCCCGGTCACAAAAATTGTTTATTTTACATCTGAAAAGTATCCCCGCCTTTCCAGAATCCCGGGTTTTTGTAACGTTTTATTTTTACATTAGAAAAGTCTCCCGACCCTTTCCAGAATCCCACACTATAACTTGTTCTATTTTTACATCTAGAAATGCTCCAGACCCTTTTTTCAGATCCCGGTCCTAAAAACCCGGTTTTATTATTACATTAGAAAGTATCCAACCTTCCCAATCCCGGGCATATAAAATTGTTATATTATCACCTCCAAAAAAGATCCCCGACACTTCTTGAACTTGTTATGAAATTTACCTTCAATTTCCTCTGGCAGGAGTTCCACAGTCTCACCGCTCTAACAGTAAAGAATCCCTTTCTATGTTTATATAGAAACTTTCTTTCCTCAAATCGTTAGAGGGAGGATGCCCCTTGTTCTAGATACAGTCCTGGGTATAAATAAATCTTGGGAAAAGATCTCTATATTGCCCTTAATATATTTAAAACATTTTATTATGTCCCCCCGAGCGTCTTTTTCTCTAACCAGGGGACTTGTATAAGGGGAGAATAATGTTCTCATCATGTGCCTCTATGCCCCTTTTAATGCACCCATGATCCTATTTGCCTTGGCAGCTGTGCCTGACATTGGCTGCTACAGTTAAGTTTACGGGCCCCCAGGATTCCCAAGTCCTTCTCCATGTCACTTTTACCCAGTGTTTTTTCATTTAATATGTAATCATGTAATGGATTTTTCCTCCCCATGTGCAGAACCTTGCATTTATCTGTGTTAAACCTCATCTACCACTTCTCGGCCCAGGCTTCCAACTTATCCAGATCCCTTTGTAATAACACATTATCCTCCATTGTGTGGATTCCTTTACAGAGCTTAGTATCATCTGCAAAGATCGATATTCTACTGTGTAATCCCTGTGTAAGATCGTTAATGAAAATATTGAAGAGGATAGGGCCCAATACTGACCCTTGTGGTACCCCACTAGTAACATGGATCCAGTCTGAGTATGTACCGTTAATTACTACCCTTTGTTTTCTATCAGTGAGCCAGTTGCTTACCCACTTGCACACATTTTCCCCCAGTCCAAGCATTCTCATTTTATTTACCAACCTTTTATGTGGAACAGTATCAAATGCTTTAGAAAAATCCAAATATATGACATCCAGTGCCTCACCCCGATCCAGTCTAGCACTGACTTCCTCATAGAAGCTGATGAGATTAGTCTGACAGGACCGATCCTGGATAGTTAAAGTCGCCCATAATAATAATATCTTCTATGGGTTCTGTTATATTTGGGGGCCTATAGCAGACTCCTATTAGAATTATATTACTGTTACTTCCCCCATGTATATTTACCCATAATGATTCCACATGTTCATTACCTGTACCTATATCTTCCCGCAGTGTTGGCTTCAGACAGGATTTTACATAGAGACAGACACCTCCCCCTTCCGGTCTTTACGATCCTTTCTAAATAGACTGTAACCCTGCAAGTTAACCGCCCAGTCGTAGCTCTCGTCCAGCCATGTCTCCGTTATCCCCACTATGTCATATTTTTCTTCAGCTATTAATACTTCTAGTTCATTTATTTTGTTGGTCAGACTCCTGGCATTGGTCGGCTGCAATTTATAGATTTTTCAGTTTTTATTCCTTTCTCCCTGATCTTTTTATCTATTGCTACACCCCCTCCCTCCACTCCACCCCCTGATTTATTCCTAATTCCCAGCTCTCTATCTTCACTATCTTGCATGCTATATGTGTAGTTACCCTCCCCCCCAGTCCCTAGTTTAAATATTCCTCCAACTTCCTGGCCATTTTGTCCCCCAATACAGCTGCCCCCTCCCCATTTAGGTGCAGCCCATCCCTAGCATAGAGTCTGTAGCCAAGACAGAAGTCAGCCCAGTTCTCCAAAAACCCAAATCCCTCTTTCCTGCACCAATTTTTGAGCCACTTATTCACTTCTCTAATCTCCCGCTGCCTCTCTGGTGTGGCTCGTGGAACAGGTAATATTTCTGAAAATATATCCCTGGAGGTCCTTGCCCTGAGCTTTTGACCTAAGTCCCTGAAATAATTTTTAAGGACACTCCACCTACCTCTAACTTTGTTGAAAAATAAATCCTGCAGTATTGCACAACGAAGGACTGCCTCCGTTTGAGCTAATTCCCACAACACATACAGAGATATATACACATACAGAGATATATACACATACAGAGATATACACACATACATAGATACAGTATATACACATACATAGATACAGTATATACACATACATAGATATACACACATACATAGATACAGTATATACACATACATAGATAAATACATAGATACAGTATATACACATACAGAGATATATACACATACAGAGACATATACACATACATAGACATATACACATACAGAGACATATACACATACAGAGATATATACACATACATAGATATATACACATACATAGATACAGTATATACACATACATAGATATACATACATACATAGATACAGTATATACACATACATAGATATATACATAGATACAGTATATACACATACAGAGATATATACACATACAGAGACATATACACATACAGAGATATATACACATACAGAGACATATACACATACATAGACATATACACATACAGAGACATATAAACATACATAGATATATACACATACATAGATACAGTATATACACATACATAGATATATACATAGATACAGTATATACACTTACAGAGATATATACACATACATAGACATATACACATACAGAGACATATACACATACAGAGATATATACACATACATAGATATATACACATACATAGATATATACACATACATAGATATATACACATACATAGATATATACACATACAGAGATATTTTTTTGCCCTTCCTCAGTCTCCATGCCCAGGACCTGCTTCTCCATGGTGAGATCTCTCGGCTGCAGGCGGCCTCCGTTCTGGAAGTCGCACTTCTATGTCCTGACGATGCACTTTTCCAGAAATTATGAGACTATCATGTCCTCAGATCCACAATTCATAGGGGACACTGGATTTAGGAAAAATAGAGCTAAACTTCAAAAGCCTCCAACTAAGAAGATTTCTCCCTGGAGAGTTCGCCCACAGTCTGCGCCAGAAAACCTTGTGTCCTATAAGAAAGATAAGCGGCGTGAGGTTTGCTATCAGTCACCTGCACAGTTATTACCAGTGAGAGAGTGGAGGCGGCAGAGACGCGGCGGGATAGACGGCGCCGTTACCTCCATTTACAGGCGAGGGCTCTGCTTTGTTGGCTTGTCACAGAATTGATGCCCGTCATCCATCTTCTCACCATCAGCTCCTCTGCATAGAACAACAGAAGACAACACTGAATATGGATTAGATAGGAGCAGGAGTGCGGAGCCGGCCCCAGCGACACCAGTGACCACTCACCTGACACATGGTCCGATGTCTGCGTATAGGACACATCTCCAACATGATAACCACCCCAAACAGCTCCAAGACCACCACTGCCCTGGTAAAGAGAAGGTGCTGGACTGGCCGAGCGTCTCTAGACCTAAACCCTATGGAGCAGCTGTGGGGCCTCCTCAAACAGAAGGTGTAGGAGCACGAGGTCTCTACCATCCACCAGCTCCGTGGTGTCCTCATGGAGGAGGGAAGAGGATTCCAGTGGCCGCAACCTGGGAAGGTCTAGTGACCTCCAGGCCCAAGGGAGCTATGGCAGGAAAATATCGGGGACCACACAAAATACTAATATCATGGGCACAATTTATCCATTGTCACTTAGGGGTGCACTCATTTTTGTTGCCACTTAGGGATGTCATTACTTTTGCTGTCACACAGGGTGTACTCACTTTATTTGTCACTTAGGGGTGTTCTCACTTTTGTCCCCAGCATTAGACGTTGATAGCTGTGAGTTCTTTCCTCCTGAGATACAAACCGGGACCTGACTACTTAAATGTACATTGTATCACTTAGGGGTGTCCTCACTTTTGTGGTCCCTTAGGGGTGTCCTCACGTTTGTCCCCATAGACATTGATGCTGTGAGTTCTTCCCTGTGATACAAGCCGGGCACTGACTACTTTACATTGTATCACTTAGGGGTGTCCTCACTTTTATGGTCCCCTAGGGGTGTCCTCACTTTTGTCCCCATAGACATTGATGCTGTGAGCTCTTCCCTGTGATACAAGCCGGGCACTGACTACTTTACATTGTATCACTTAGGGGTGTCCTCACTTTTGCGGTCCCTTAGGGATGTCTACTCGACATTTTGCCTGGTCGCTCTCTTATCAGGGGTGGTCCCTCACTTTTGTCCCATAGACATTGATGCTGTGAGTTCTCTCCCTGTGATACAAGCCGTGCACTGACTACTTTACATTGTATCACTTTATTGGGTGTCCCTCACCTTTTAGGGTCCCCTAGGGGAGTCCTCACTTTTGTCCCCATAGACATTGATGTCTGTGAGTTCTCTCCCTGTGATACAAGCAGGGAGCACTGACTACTTTACATTGTATCACATATGGGTGTCCTCACTTTTGCGGTCCCTTAGGATTTCCTCACTTTTTGTCCCCATAGACATTGATGTTGTGAGTTCTTTCCCTGTGATTCACAAGCCGGCACTGACGTACTTTACATTGTATCACTTAGGGGTTCCCTCACTTTTTGTGGTCTCATAGGGGGTGTCCTCACTTTTGCGCAGTACCCTTCAAGAGGGTTCCTCACTTTTGTCCCCATAGACAATGATTGCTGTGAGTTTTCCCAATGATGATACAACCGTAGCACAGACAACTTACATTGTATCACGTAAGGGGTTCCCTCACGTTTGCGGTCTCTTAGGTGTGTCCTCACTTTTTTGGCCCCATAAGACATTGAAGTTTGTGAGTTCTCCCCTGTGATACAAGCCGTGCCACTTACCTACTTACATTATATCACTTCAGAGTGTCCTCCCTTTTGCGGTCCACTTATGGGTGCTCCTCAACTTTTGTGGACCCTTAGGGGTGTCCTCACTTTTGTCCCCATAGACATTGATGCGTGACTACTTTCACTTGTATCAAAGGGTCAGACACATCCTCAACCTGAGCGTGCAGTCTTCTGGTCCCAGGATTAAGATAGAAGACAAAGATTTACAGGAATTGAAGGGTGTAACTTACTTCTGTGAGATTCTTTTTACTCGGGTACCATGAACAAAAAGAAAAAATGGATCCGGCGCACGTGCAGGAATAAAAAAGCCCGAGCTCGAGGCTTTACATTAAAAAATATTTATTCTTAAAAAGCAAGATTTTTTACTCTCACAAAATTAAAAACAAAACATACAAAGAATATACTTGACACAGCGTTTTTCACCGAGAGGGCCCGCCAGCTTCATTCAGAAGTTTTTACATTTTATGGTGCTTAGGACAGAATAATATATATAACTATACATGACTGGCGATTGGATACTACTTGTGTCTTGCACTCAATGACGTGCAGGGGGCGGGCTTCAGTGTGGTTTACTGAAAAGACATTGAGAAGAACTGTGTCTGATAGATCAAAGAAACATCATGGACAGAGGTAAATGATCAATTTTGAAAACATGGTAAAGAATGTCATCAAAGAGATAAACATTTGAGAGAAAAAAAAAAGGGAGAAAAATCCTTTGAAATGCAGGAAGGAAACTAAAGAGGAGGCAATGGGGAAAGTAGCGTGATAAACAGTGATAACGTTAGTATCCTCGTAGTAGTAATAGTGATCCATTATAAATAGATTGTTCTTATAATGCACCCCGTCCCTGTGACGTAGAATAAATCACAGGGGTGTATAAGTGACAATAAATATATGTGGTAAGATCTTATCTATAGGTGGCTTAGAAATAATGTAACCATCGTGAACGGGGCGGAGATATGAAGGTCCAATAGTAAGGGCTCTTGGCACAATTTAAAATAAATAGGGCGCAAAAATATGCCAGTCCAGAGGGACTCCAAATTAAACATTCAAATGTTAAACAAGCTGAAAGTCCCGTGAATTGTAGGATGTTAATTTGCCGGAGAGAAGTTGATGGATGACCCAATCACTATACACGACTGAGGAGCTCACTACTCAGTGGGGAAATCACAATAGAAAAATACATTTTACTTTAAAGTAACTGATCGCACGGTCCCGTGATTCCGTGGATGAGATGGAATGGCCGGTTTAGCTGGTTTCACGGGAATAAAACTAACCATAGGCAGTTTCACTGACACTTGGAATGTATAACTAGTCACTTATAATAGAAATTTTTAGGTATACTGAATAACATACTTGATGAAATACCCAGTAACCGGTAATTCTTATTTGTAATGCCACTAATAAATACTAAATAATTATATTAATAAAAACATCACGGTGAGTTTTACTCAAGAATGACTTCTGAATTTCAGAAAATCAAATTATATTGCAAACGGACTTTTTATAAGGTGCACTGAGCTATACAAGGGAGTACAGCACAAGTAGTATATATGCGCCAAATACATATATATTGATTTATATAAAGTGAAGTTTATTGGTACTTCGAACAAAAGAATCATTTGTTCGCGCTAGAGTGATTCTCAATCGCAGAGGAAACTCTTTCTAAGTTAAGAGAAGTTAATCCTCACTCATATATTATATATATAGAAAGAAAAATAGTATTGGAATTGAGCAATAACACTAGAAACACTGTTAATGTTTCTACAGAAATACGAATGAAATAATTTAAAGGAAGAGTATAAAAAGAAGAAGAATATAACGCACCAGTGTCAGTTTACACAGTTAGTGGTGAATAAACAAAAAGTGGATTTTTTTGAAAAATAAAATATCTTCTGAATACAGGTCCTAGATACATATAGTGTGAACAATCACGCTATTTTATATTTTGATCAGCAACTTTGTATATAATATATAATAAAAGGACGATCAGTTCTTTTTCTTCTTTCCTAATTGCTTTGTGACTGATTTCGATGTCACAGATCTGCTCGCTAAAATTCGGGTCCTGACATGTTATAGGATAAACTAAATAAACTATACATTCTAGAATATACAAGGATCTTGAAGTGTGGTATATTGTAATTAGGATGTAAGTTTTAAATATGAGTTCAGTGGCGTCATTAAGGCCTTTAGGAGCAAATTGTTTGTAGCCTGTAAGATCCAATACAGATCCTCTTTGGAGGGCTTGTGCGCGATTGTGCTGTTACAAGAGGATGGTATCTAATGGTAAATCTTGATGGCCTTAAATCTTTTTGATGTAAATCATTGAGTTGGCGGAGACACTATGGAGCATGTCACCCCGTTTAATGCATGCCCTATGGACCATTGAGCGATGATGTAGGGGTCGGAGGTTCTGCCCACGTAAATACTGAATGTTGCAAATACAGTTCAATCACTAAATCACAAAGAGCTTTTGCAATTGAGTTCATAGTGATAAGGCATAATGTTATTTCGGATGGTAATTAGAAGTGATTTGTGTTTTTTGTGTGCAAAAAAACATAGACACATGATGCACTGTGGATAGCCGCAGGGGGAACTGCCAGGGTTAAGGGGAATGTTTCTTTGAGTGGGCCATAGGGTTTTTGATCCGGCTTAGGGGGCTAATAAATAATTTAATTTTGGAAGCTCTCCCTGAAGAACGATTCCTGGTCTAACTGGGTAACGAATTGCCCCAAGAAAGGGGACATTTTCTAAGAATAAAGCCAATGTTGATCTAATGTGTTTTTTAATTTTATCGGAGGTATTTGTATCTTGATTAGAAAAAAATTGAATTTTTTTTAAAAGTAATTTTTCTCCTCATTTACTGTTTCTTTATTTTCCAAGCAGTCTTTTTGGGATAATTTTTAGAATTCTTATCTTTTGCATTATTGCATAGATGCTCTGGATACTTTTTTTCTTTGAATCTGTTTTTCTAAAATAGTAATTTGGCGTTCACCAGTCGGTATCTTCGGTGCAATTTTCTTATTCTTTTATATTGCCATAGCCGAAGGAAGTTACATAGCCACGGTTTTTTTTATGGTGGGCCAGCCCTGAAGTTAATATATGTATTGCTATCAACTGACTTGAAAAAAGGTGGTAGTTGTAAATTTGCCTCCATCAAAGAATTAAGTACAATCCAAAATTCATTGCTCATCTGTGCTCTTTTTGGATACAATATCTACTAATCACTCACTTAAGTGTTATCATTTAAGTGATTAAATAGAATGGAGGAATAAGTTCTGGAGGTCCTGCCTAGACAAAAAAGAGTCATCTATGTAACGCTGTATAAAGATATATATGGTGAAATAGGTGGGATTGGGCATAAATATATCCTCCTCATATGCCCCCAATGAAAATATTAGCATACTAGGGCCGTACCCTTGTGCCTCATGGCCGTCCCCCTATCTGCTGTAGATGTCGCTGTTGTGGTAGAAAAGTAGTTGTTCTCTAATATTAATTTTAATCCTTTTACTAAAACATTCTTTTTTTTGGGAAGTAAGGTGTAAATCGGTATCATAATATCGGCTAACCACATATGTAAGCCCATCTATGCTGAATGTTGAGAATATAGGCGCAGATACTACTGCAGAATAGGTGATGTCATTTTCCTTTGTTGGTGGTGAGCACAGATTAAAATGATTATCTCTAGAGATAAGTGTCTCAGAAGTCTTTTAAGTGTCTTAGAGTTAGTTAGTAACGAGGGCTGTAGGTATAAATCAAGATAATGACAGTTGGTCTAAGGAGGGAGCTTGAATACCTAAATAATGGTTCATCCGGGGTTGCGATGAGTTCCTTGTGAATCTTTTGGAGATAATAGAATAAGTACGGGTGACGTGGGTTCAGAAATATCTATACATTTTTTTTCTTTTTTGTCGATATTGTTTGAGATGTAAAGACCTCGATTTACCAATGTTTTGAATTTTTGTAGTAATTCTGGAAAGGGCCGGTGGGAACAAATTTCATAATAAGTTATATTCGGTTTAATGATGTTACTTGCCTCACTGATTGTTCTACCCTCTACAGATACCACATAGATCGACCACCGCAGTCATCCCTCCCCCTTAACCTCTGCTTGGATTCTTATAACAATGTCTTATTATTTTTTCGACAATTATAAGGCTTGTAGCTCATCACGATTAAGGTTAGGAAATTGTTTTTAGGTGTGATCGTTTGCAACTCAGTCAGTCATCCTATATTCTGGTCGAACGTTTTAAATGAGTGCCTTGGGATTGAATCGGGTAAAAATTTTGATTTGCCCTTTTAGTATTTTGGGGGATGGCACATTGTTTGTAGAAGGTTGTTCTGGTGAATGTAGGCGAAATGTCTGGCCAAGTGAGTTTATCGAATTAGATGTTGGAAATCGATGAAAATAAATTAGATCCAATAAATTGCTCTTAAGTTTTATTATTTGTAAGGGCAAAAAAGTAAGGCCCCCTGGTAAGAATTTGAATTTCATGCTTATTCAAGTATATTGAGAGAGGTAATATATTCCTAATTTTTGTAATCTGTAGTAAATGGGTGGGGATGTAACTTAGCTGCTGGTAAGACAATCTTTTTTTACGTGGTTGGGTTCCTGCTAGCGAATCCCCTGTGGTATTTTTCTTTAATGCCCTGTTTTGATTTTTTGGAGCTCGTGATTGATGGAATATAAACATGGGGTGTTTTTCTAAAGGGGTATTGGTATTTCTAAAAAAATGAGTGTATTGGGAATACCCTCTAAGTTATCTCTGTGGTAGAATCCTGATCTATATGGTCCTCCAGATGTTTCAGATTAGTATAGATACTGTGACACAGTTAAAGTTTGTAGGTTTTAAAGTATAGAGGGTTTGTCTATCTTATATGGAGTAGTTTTTCCAATTTTAGAAGTTTCTCAAACCTTTCCACAATGGCTGATGCCTATCTACTAATGCAGATGGAAAAAAAATTGACTAGGATAAAATTTATTATTTTGTTTTCGTGGGTCTGTGGTGACTCCACTCGGGGGTTCACTATGTAAACTTTGTAAAAAATTTTTTCAAACAAATACAATCGAGATCTTGTGCGATAGGTTGATTAATAACTGCGAAATAATAGGATATTGTTCGATATGGTTCAGTATTTTATTCGGAGTTCAGATTTATCTTAATCAGCTTTATAAATGAAATTTGAACTTTCTGGATTTTTTGTCAGATATATCTGATAAGGAAGTTATATTACAATGTTTCTGATTTGTTGTCCGTCTTAGTAGGTAAAATTAAATGTATTTCTTCTCTACTTCTATAATTCCTCCCTGAGTTTTGTAGTTTTAGTAGTCGGCGCTTTGGCGCGACACCGTGTGCTCTCTACCACTATTTCTTAACAAAGGGCAATTGGTTTCTTGAGATATTCGTGATCGTTGTTGATTTGTTAGGATCAAGGTGAACTGATGAACCTTTAGTGGAATAGCGTTGTTGAAAGTATCTTAGGTCCTCGCTCCTAATTCTGAATATGAATCTTTGATCTTTATGCCTTCCCCCCATTGGATGTTGATTGGAGAATTTTCTTAGTTCCTGTTCGAAAATTTTGGAGTTATAAAATGCTGAAGTTTTGAATTGGTCAAGTTTGTCTCTCTGCATTCGTATTTCAATAGGAGTCAGAGACTGGCATGTGAGTTTTATTTGTCTACCAGTAATGTAACTGTTGTATAATCACAATTAATACAGATTTTTAAACATAATGGCTTATTTCAGAACAATCGTGCAATACACAAGGAATAAAAATCCAGCCCTGGCACTAAGCCCCCAGCAGACCCGATACAATATCCGCTTAAAAATCCCCTTGGTTCTGTCACCTCGCCACATTCTAAAATAAACTGCACTATAAAAGCTGCTTCACACTTGAGCGTTTTGGTGCCATTTTTGATGGTTTTTTGGGTGCGTTTTTGTGCAGAAAGGCAGAGCATTTTAATGCATGAGCATCTCTGCACAAAAAAACGCATCAAAAAATGCACCAAAACCGCTCCGTTGAGAGCCCCCTACACACAACAAGGAAAAATTTTAAAAAAAATGGGCAGAGAAACCTCTTCAAGAGTCAGGTGTGCACTTGTTTACAATCCGGGACAACCACACACACTACCCCTAAGCCCAAAAAACCACACCCCCTAAAACATCCCCCTGTCGGTCACCCTCACATGAATACAGATGATTCAACCAGAAAAAAACTTACCCGACACAGGATCAAGGAGACGTCACTTGATGGGAGTTTTTCTCTTCTCCTTTTTTCTTCTGGCACAAACCTCCATGACGTCTTTCCTGTGGTTTCACCCTTTCCCTTTCTTTCTCTGTCCGGTACAGCATGCAGGTCTCTTCTCCCGGTCATACTCGGGCCCCTTGAATTTACCACAAATACATTTTAGATCCTCTCTTTACCCGCCTTTCCTATCAATTCCCCAAAAACGGCTGTTAGACCCAAAAAATTAAAAATTAAAAAATGTCAGATAAGTGGCATGTAAAAAAGGGGACCCCAAGGCAGGCAGGGGAGATGAGGCAGGGAGGGCCAGTTGCAGGCAGGCAGGGGCATATACAGGAGGGGCAGGGCAGTATGCAGGCAGGCAGGGACAGATGCAGGCAGGCAGGGCCGTATGCAGGCAGGCAGGGCAGTATACAGGCGGGAGGACAATTATAGGCGACAGGGGCATAATAGGGGCAGGGCGTGTATAGGCGCCAGGGGTGTATAGGTAGCAGGGTATTTTTAGGGAGCCAAGGGGAGGTTGGTAGGCAGTGCTATTATAGGCACCAGGCAGGGGGATAGGTTGCCAGGGAGGGCATCTATAGCCCGGGCAGGGTGTGGGGCCAGGCAGGGTTTTGTACCCCGGGGAGGGTTTCAGTAGCCCGGGGGAGGGCACTATAGCCCAAAAGTGTATAGGTACCGGGAGGGTTTATCAGTAGCCAGGGCAGGGTATAGGTAGCCAGGGGGAGGGTATAGGTAGCCAGGGCAGGGTATCTAACCGGGGGGGACATTAGCCAGGGCAGGGCTCTATGCCAGGCAGGGTATAGGTAGCCAGGCAGGATATCAAAACCAGGGGAGGGGATCAGTAGCCCCGGGCAGGGGATCATATAGCCAGGAGGGGGTAGGTACCGGCAGGGTATCAGTAGCCCGGCAGGGGATAGGTAGCCAGGGGCGGGTATAGGGACCGGGCAGGGGTTTGGGACCAGGGGAGGGCTATATAGCCAGGGGAAGGGATCGGTAGCCAGGGGGAGGGCATTATAAGCCCGGGAGGGCACATATAGCCAGGGCGGTACGGTAGCCAGGGGGAGGGTATCGGGACCGGGGAGGGCATCATAAGCCAGGGGAGGGTTTTAGTTTCCCGGGAGGGCATCATATACCAGGGCAGGGGATATATAGCCAAGGGTATCCCGTAGCCAGGGCAGGGCATCATATAGCCAGGGAGGGGTATAGGTAGCCGGGGAGGCATCTATAACCAGGGCAGGGTATAGGGAAACCCGGGGGGGGGAGGGGGTAGGTAGCCGGCAGGATATCAGTAGCCAGGGAGGGTTAGGGACCAGGGAGGGTTTGGGTAGCCAGGGCAGGGCATAGGTACCAGGGGGCAGGGGATATATAGCCGGGGGGGTATCGTAGTCAGGGCAGGGATCATATGCCAGGGCAGGGTTTTCAGTAGTCGGGCAGGGTATAAATGAGGCAGGGGATAGGTAGCCCGGGCAGGGCATCATATACCCGGGGGGGGGTATCGGTAGCCCGGGGAGGGCATATATAGCCCGGGCAGGGTATCGGTAGCCGGGGAGGGGGAAGATAAGCCAGGCAGGGTTTCGGTAGCCAGGGGAGGGTATAGGTAGCCAGGGCAGGGATAGGTAGCCAGGGGGAGGGCATAGGTAGCCAGGGCAGGGTATAGGTAGCCAGGGCAGGGGAAGGGAGCCAGGGCAGGGGATCATTACCAGGGGAGGGGATCAGTTGCCAGGGGAGGGCATTCAATAGCCAGGCAGGGTATAGGTGCCGGGAGGGTATCTATAGCCAGGGGGGGAGGGCATCATATACCAGGCGGGGATCATTGCCGGGCAGGGCCCCCAATATAGCCAGGGCAGGGCATCATATAGCCAGGGCAGGGGGCAGTAAAATAGCCAGGGGGGGGGCCGTATATAGCCAGGGCATGAGCAGTATATAGCCAGGGCAGGGGCGTATATAGCCAGGGAGGGGGAGTATATAGCCCGGGAGGGAAGAGGGGGAGTTTAGAGGCAGGGCAGGGGGCTTTTATAGCCCGGACAGGGCTTTTTAGGCACCAGGGAGGGGCAGTTATAGCCAGGGCAGGGCGTATAAGCCAGGGCAGGGGGGGCAGTATTCCAGGGAGGGCAGTATATAGCCAGGGCAGGGCGGGGGGAGTATATGCCAGGGCAGGGGCGTTAAAGCCAGGGCAGGGGCATAAAAAGCCAGGGCAGGGGCAGTAACCCGGCAGGGGGGGCGTATATAGCCAGGGGAGGGCAGTATATACCAGGGGAGGGGCAGTATATTAAAACCGGGCAGGGGGAGTATAAGCCAGGGCAGGGGAGTATATAGCCCGGGGCCGGGCAGGGGAGTTATAGAGGGCAGAGGCATATATAGCCCAGGGCAGGGGGGGGCAGTATCTAGCCAGGACAGGGCTATTAAAGGCAGCCAGGGCAGGGGCAGTTATAGCCCGGCAGGGGGGAGTATATAGCCAGGGCAGGGCAGGGGCAGTTTAGCCCGGGGAGGGCGGGGGATTAATAGCCAGGACGGGTTATTATAGGCAGCCAGGGCAGGGGCAGTTGGCAGCCAGGGGGAGGGGGTATATAGCCAGGGCAGGGGGAAAGGGGGGTATATAGCCCGGGCGGGGCAGTATATGCCAGGGCAGGGGAGGGGCAGTTTACCCCGGGAGGGGGAGTATAGGGAGCCAGGGGAGGGGCAGTTATTTGCCAGGGAAGGGGGGGCATATATAGCCGGGCAGGGGCGTATAGGGAGCCAGGGCAGGGGGAGGGCAGGGGCAGTATATAGCCAGGGGAGGGGCGTAAAGCCAGGGGAGGGGAGGGGCAGATATGCCAGGGGAGGGGCAGTTTTTAAACCAGGGAGGGCGGGGGGGATATAGCCAGGGGAGGGGGCAAATTATGCCAAGGCAGGGCAGATATTAGCCAGGGCAGGGCAGGGGGAGTATATGCCGGGGGGCAAATATATAGCCCGGGCGGGGGGGCAGTAGGCAGGGGAGGGGGCGTATATAGCCCGGGCAGGGCAGGGGCAGTTTATAGCCCGGGCAGGGGAGGGGGAGTAATAGCCGGGCAGGGGCAGTATATAGCCGGGCAGGGGAGGGGCAGAAAAACCAGGGGGAAAGGGGCAGTATATAGCAGGGGAGGGGCAGTATATAGCCAGGGCAGGGGGGAGATAGCCAGGGGAGGGGCAGGGGCAGATAAGCCAGGGCAGGGGCTGTATATAGCCCGGGCAGGGCAGGGGCAGTATATAGCCAGGGCAGGGGCAGTATATAGCCAGGGCAGGGCAGGGGCAGTATATAGCCAGGGCACGGGGCGTATATAGCCAGGGCAGGGGGAGGGCAGAATAGCCCCGGGCAGGGGCATTATAGCCAGGGCAGGGGCAGTATATAGCCGGGCAGGGCAGGGGCATTTTAAGCCAGGGCAGGGCAGGGGGTATATGCCCGGGCAGGGGCAGTATATAGCCGGGTAGGGGGGAGTATAAGCCAGGGCAGGGCGGGGCATATTACCAGGGGAGGGGCGTATATAGCCCGGGAGGGCGGGGCAGTAATACCAGGGCAGGGGCAGTATATAGCCCGGGCGGGGGGGGGCAGTATTAGCCGGGGGGGCAGGGGCAGTATAGGCAGCCCGGGCGGGGCAGTATATGCCAGGGGAGGGGGAGTATATAGCCAGGGCAGGGCAGTATTAGCCAGGGGAGGGGCAGGGGCGTATATAGCCCGGGCAGGGGCAGTATATAGCCCGGGAGGGCAGGGGCATATATAGCCAGGGCAGGGGCAGTTATTGCCAGGGCAGGGGGGGGCAGATAGGCAGCCGGGCAGGGGATATAGGGAGCCGGGCAGGGGCAGTATGGCAGCCGGGACAGAAAGTAGTTTAAAAAAAATTTAAAAAGTAATACTCACCCGGAAACCTGCTGTCCCGTCCCTTTTACTCCGGAGCCCGGGTGGCCGCCATGCAGAGTGCGGGGGCCGCGGAGCAGGGCGCGATGACGTCATTACATCGGCCGCCCGGGCCTCCTGGGAGGACGAGGGATCAGTAACCAGGAAGGTTCAGCCTCGGGCTGCTCGCACCGCGCGGTGCGGCGGGGGCCGTGTGGCTGCATGGCTGGGTCAATGACCCGGCCGGAGTGTGTGGCGAGGGGGGGCCTATCGGCCCCCTGCCACAGGGTCGGCGTGATGCGACCTTTTTGGCCCCCGAGGCGCCACAGACCGGCACCGGGGCCCGCCGGGGGGGAACACCGCAGCCCCCGGCGGGCGTTGACGGGGCCGCGGGCCCCACCCCAACGGGCCCCCCGGGCAAATGCCCGGGTTTTCCCTTATGGTCAGTCCGGGGCCTGATGGGTTTTTGTTATTTTTTGCAGGGGATTCGGTTTTTGTTTTTTGAATTATATTTTTTCCAACTTTTTCACGGCTTAATTTGCTTTTTTTCTAAAGAAAAGGGTTATTTTCCGTATTTTTTTACTCAGACATAAACCCCCATGGTGAGAATCCAACTGTGTATTCAATTACTAATTTGTTATAACAGTATAACACTATGTGGCGCCCCCTTCTTTTTTCCTTTTTTGCTTTTGTCTGTAACGGAGATCCAGTATTTTCATCGGATTCCGGAGGGTCAAGGCTGCCTATACTTTCCACTATGGACTACTTTCGCAATCGGACGCACCTACGAGGAAATCTTCTTTGCAAGAAACTCAATGAACGATCGGACATTCCCATTGATCAACCCAATGTGGTGATAAGTTCTACATTTACTGAGGAAGAGACTAAAACCCTATTCAATTCTCTTTTTAACACTATAGAGAAAACAATTATCGCTTTGAAGCACAACACGATCTGGACATAAGTGTTTTAAAATTTGTATAAGAAATTGTCCATAGTCACCAAGGGTTTACAGTATAGATTCTCCATTCGACTTTTTTATTTCGGCACACACACAATTTAACCAGGATTGGGTAATCGATTCTCCAAACATGTTCGTTTAATGTTGATCGAACTGCTAATACAACATAAAGATCTCAATTAATAGAATACACTTTGATAGATACTAGAGAAACATTCTAGGAAACTGTAAAAGAATTTGAATTACACAAAAGATTTCCATAAGGTGATACAGCAGGAAACCCACTAAAACTTAGCAAAACTCAGGGGCAATACTAGAAGTAGAGAAGAATTACTTTAATTTTACCTACTAAGACCGACAACAAATCAGAACTATTTGCTAATATACTTCCTAATCCCGATATATCAGACAAAAAACCAGAAAGTTCAATTTCATTTATGAAAGCTGATAATAAATCTGAACCTCCGAATAAATCTGAACCTCCGAATAATATCCCTATTATTTCAGATATTAATCAACTATCGCACAAGACGATGTCTTTGTTTGAAAAATTTTTTACAAAGTTTATCACTAGTGAACCCCCGAGTGAGTCACCCCAAGACCCACTGAAAACAAATAATAAATTTTCTCCTAGTCAATTTTTTTCTCCATCTGCATTAGTAGATAGAGCTCAGACCATTCGTGAAAGGTTTGAGAAAATTAAAATGGAACATACTCCATATAAGATCGACAACCCTCTTACTTTAAAACCTACAACTTTAACTGTGTCACAGATCTTAAATCATGATGAAAAAATCTGTAGACCATATAGATAAGGTTTCTACCACAGAGATAAACTTAGAGAGTATCAATACACCTCTTTTTTTTAAAAAAAAACCCTCCCCCTGTAGAAAAACCCCCATTTTATATTCCACTGTCACGAGTCCCAAAAATCAAAACAGGGGCAAAAAGAAAAAAATACCACAGGGGATGTAGAAGCAGGAAAAACCCACGTAAAAAGAATGTCTACCATCCAGATAAGTTCTCTTACCACACCCACATACTACACACTTACAAAAATTAGGAATATTTAACCTCTCTCAATATACCCCTGAATAAGCAATGAAATCTCAAATACTTACCAAGGGCTTACTTTTTTGAGCCCTACAAATAAATAAACTCCTTTAACGCCATTTTGATCTATTCGTCGAATTTCAACCTCTATTGTAAACTCACCTTGGCCAGACATTTCGCCATACATCCACCAGAAACCCCCTTCCCTAAACCCAAAACAATGATGCCCTCCCCCAAAATCAACTTAAGGGCATAACTCAGAAATTTTACCCGATCACTCCCGAAGGTCACTATTTAAAAACGTTTCCAGAATATAGTAGCTGACAAGTTGCAAATGATCAACCTATAAAAACATATTCCTTAAACTTATGTGATGAGCTACAAGCCTTAAATAGTCTAAAAAATAAATACAGACCATTGTTATAAGACCAAGCACGATAAGGGCGGGTGCACTGTATTATTCTAGATTATTCAGCTTACCAATCAAGAGGCAGGGTAACATCTTAAACGAACATTAACTTATTTGAATTTGTTCCAGCCGAACCTTGCCGAATTCACAACAAAATTCCAAACATTGTAAACGCGAGGGCACTTGAACATCACAACATATGAAGACAAAAAAGAAAAAAAACATTTATATATATTTCTGAACCCAGTTCACCCGTTTTTTCTATATTCTCCAAAAAAATCACAAGGACCTCACGACACCCACAGGAGGGACCCATTATTTCAGGATAATAAAATCCCTCCTTAGCCAACCTGCTCCCATTATCTTGATTTATACCTACAGCCCCTTCGTTACTAACTACCAAGTCCATCTTAAATGATTCTGACAACTTATCAATTAATGTTATCTGAGCTCCCACTAAAGGAAAAGTTACATCCTAATCACTGCATACTTATCTGGCGCTCTATTTCCAACATATCGCATGTAGCCTCGGGCTTACATAAGTGTTAGGCCGAATATTAGATACAGAATTCTACACTTACTTCCCTACAACAAAAATAGATATTTTTTGTGGTAAAAGGATTAAAATTAATATTGAGAGAACAACTATTTACCACATACAGCCGCCATCTACAGGCAGTCAGGGTGGACCGGGCCGAGTGGGCATCAAGGGTATCGACCTCGTATGCATATTTTCATGGGGGCATATGAGGAGGAATATATTTAAGCCCATCCCCCTTATCTTACCATATATATCTTTATACTAAGCGTTAATAAGATGTACCTCTTTTTTGTATGGTCAGGACCTCCGATACTTATCCTCCATTCATAAATCACTTAAATGATAACACTAAAGGTATTAGCAAATCCTTGTATCCAAAATACGAGCACAGGATAGCATTGAATTTCTGGATTTGTATATTTCTCTTGAATGGAGCAATTTACATAAATACCACCTTTTTCAAGTCAGTTGATAGCAATTACTTAAATTAACTTCTGGGGTGCCACACCATAATACGTGGCCTCATTGAATCATTCCTTTCGTGGCAATATAAAAGAATAAGAAAAAATTGCCACTCGAAGATACGACTGTGAACGCCAAATTACTATTTTAGAAAACTGAGACTTCAAAGATAAAAAAGTATCCAGAGCCATCTATTTGCAAAATGCAAAAGAAAGAATTCAAAAATTATCCAAAGACTGCTTTGGAAAAAAGAACAGTAAATGTGGAGAAAAATACTTTTAAAAAAATGCACTTTTCTCTCAATCACTAGATACAATAACATCTCCCGATCGAAAAATTAAAAACACATTAGATCAACATTGGACAGATATTATATTTCTTAAAAGGACCTTTCTGGGGGCCATTGTTACCAGATAGACAGGAATCGTCTACAGGAGAGCTCCAAATTATAAATAACATCTATTAGCCCCTTAGCCGGAGGATCAAAAAAACCTAAGGGCACACTCCAAAGAACACTTGTCCCCCTCTCTCACACGCGCGCGGAGTGTGTGCGGGCTCGTCTACACAGTGCCAATGTGTCTAAGTATTTGCACAAATAACACAAATGCAATCTTCTTAATACCACCAAATTACACACCCGCTCTCCACGTGTGTATGTGTGTGTGTGTGTGTGGTTGAAAAAGCTCTTTTGTGATTTACAGTGATTGACCTGTGATTTGCAACACATTCAGTTCAGGGGCAGAACCTCCCGACCCCTACATCTCTTCGCTCTCATATGGCACATCGGCATGCATTAACTACGGGGGTGACATGTCCAATAGTGTCTCCCGCCACCTCAATGATTTCTCCATCAATAGACAGATTTTAAGGCCATAAGAATTAACCCTGATAGATACCATTCCTCTTTGAAACAGACAATCGGTGCACAAGCCCTCACAAAAAGGAGGGAAATGTATTGGATCTACAGGCTACAAACATTAGTCCTAAAGGGCCTTAATGAGCCACTGAACTCATTATTAAACTTACATCGAGATTACAATATACCGCACACTTCAAGAGTTCCTGAATATCAGAATGTTAGAGTTTTTAGTTTATCTTAAACATGTCAGGGCCCAGACATTTTAGCTAGCAGTTTCTGTGACATGAAAATACAGTCTCAAGCAATAGAAGAAGAAAAAAGAACTGATCGTCTTTTATATATATATATTTATAAAAGTTAGTGTATCAATATAAAGCGCAGAGCCGTGATTGTTCACCATAGTATCTTGGACCGCTCGTATCCAGAGCTATTTACTATTTTTTAAATTAAATCCACTTTTGTTTGTTCGTCAGCCACTAACAGTGTAAACTGACCACTGGTGGTTTATTCTTTTCTTTTTATACTCGTCCTTTAATTATTCATTCGTATCATCTTGTAGAAACCATTACCACGATAGCGCAACAGTGAGAGAGAGAGACCTCCGCGTCCCCTCCTCACCACACTCACCCTCTTGTACTAGATGTGTGATCTCCTCTCTCCTGTAGATGTGTGTGTGAGAGAGAGCCTACTCACCCAGATGTGTAATGATATGTGATGCTCTCACGCTCGCGCGCGCGCTCGGTTGTGTTGAGATTCACACTAGCGCGCTTCAAACATGATTTCTTTTGTTCGGTGTACCCAAAAAAACCTTCCCTATTTAAATCACAAATACTATATTATCTTGACACAGTGATTTACTACCCTAGGAGCTGTACTCCTTTGTATTAGCAAGTGCACCGTATAACAAAAACGTCCGTTGCAATAATTTTGATTTGAAATTCAAGACTTCATTCTTGGTAACACACCGTGATGTTTTTATTAATATATTATTTATTATTTATTAGTGGGCATTACACTGTAGAATAGGTACTGGGTATTTCATCAGTATGTTCTTTCAGTATACTAAACTAATTTTCTATTATAAGTGTATATATACACTCAACGGCCACTTTATTAGGTACACAGCTAGTAACGGGTTGGGACCCACCTTTTGCCTTCAGAACTGGCCTCTCGATTCTTTGTGGCATAGATTCAACAAGGTGTGGAAGCATTCCTCATCGTTCAAGACAACCAGTCTGAGATGATTCCAGTCTTATGAACGCATGGAGCATTATCCTGCCTGAAAGTAAGTATGCAATACAGATGTTGGGTACATTTGTGGTCCATAAAGGGATGACGATGGTCAGCAACAATACTCAGGTAGGCTGTGGCGTTGCAACGATGCTTCTAGAATTGGTTCCAAGGGGCACAAGAGTAGTGCCAAGAAAATATTTTCCCCACACCTAATTGACAACACCACCACCAGCTGAACCGTGATTACAAGGCACGGGTATCGGATTCATGCTTTCTTGTTGTTGACGCCAAATTCTGACCCTGACCAATTCACTGATGTCGCAGCGAAATCCGCATTGACTCATCAGGAAGTCCAGAGGCAACGTTTTTCCAATCTTCTACGCTGATCCAATTTCGATGAGCTTGGGCAAATGGACGCCCTCAGTTTCCCTGTTCTTAGCTGAAAGAGAGGGCACCCTCGAAGGTTTCGGTCTTCTGCTGCCTGTTAGGTCCGCCATCTGCCTCATAAGTGGCCGTACTGATGCGAGATTCAGAAAGATGTCTCTTCTTGTCAACTGTACGCATGTGGTGTACACGGAGTGCTATTTGAGTCTACTGTTATGCCTTCTATCAGCTTCGAACCAGTATGCCCATTTCTCCCTCTTTGACCTCTGGGCATACACAAGGCAGATTTACGGCCCACAGGACTGCTCTGTCTTACGACTGGATGTTTTTTCTTTTTCGGGAAACTATTCTACTGTAAACCCTTGAGATGGTTTCTTGTTGATCGATGAAAAACCCAGCGTAGATCAGCAGTTCTCTGAAAATTACTCAGACCAGACCCTTCTGGCACCCATACACGCAACCATGCACGTTTCAAGCACTCAACATCACCTTTATGTCCCCACTATGATGCTCGGTTTGAAATGCAGGAGATTGTGTTTGACCATGTCTACATGCCTAAATGACCCTGATGTTTGCTGCCATGTGATTGGCTGATAAGAAATTAAGTGTTAACGAGCGTTGGACAGGTGCTCCTAATAATCCAAGTGGCCGCAGTGAGTGTACTTTCCACGTGTCAGTGAAGAACTGCCCTTATGGCGTTGTTTTATTCCCGTGTGAACCTAGCAACCGCATTCGCCATTCACTCCACGGAAACACGACCGTGATCAGTTCGCTTAAGTAAATGTATTTGTCCGATGTGTTTCCCCACAGTGTAGTAGCTCCCTCTGTGTGATTGGTCCTTCCATATCTCACCGCAATTGATAATCACTACCATCACGGACATTCAGCTGTTAACATTTTGAATGTCATTTGGCGCCTCTCTAGGGATGATATTTTAGCGCCTATTATTTAAATTGTGCCAGAGCCCATACTATTGGCCATCCATATCTTCCGCCCATTAACGATTGGTTATATTTTGTCATGCGCGCACCTAGATAGAAATTACACGTCTATTTATTGTCGCAAATTATACACCCCGTGATTTAGCTAACATCACAGGGGTACGAGCACTATTGAACCAATTCTATTTCTTATTGAAACCCTATACAGAATCTCGATCACGTTATCACTGATTATCACGCTACTGTCACATTGACTCCTCCTCTTTAGTTCTCCTTCCTGACATTCAAAGGATATTTCTTCCTTTTTTTATTTTTTTTCCAATGCTTCTATTCTTTGACTGACATCTTGCTACATCCAATGTTTCTCTTGATCATTTTCCCAGTCTGGTCGAAATGTTGCTTATATCTCTCAGGACACATTCTTCTCAATGTCCTATTCTAGTAACACCAACTGAAGCCACCCGCACCCTGGCACGTCATTCGGTTCAGACACTAAGTGTATCATCGCAAGCTCATGTATCTGTTATATATATTCTGTTTGAACACCATAAAAATGTGAAACTTATGAATGATGCGGGGCTCTCTTAGCCGAAACGCAGTTAAAGTCTAATATAAGTCTGTTTTGTTTTTATTTTGTGAGAGTAGAATCTTGCACTCTTTTATAGCAATAAAATACTTTTTTTATGTAAGAAAGCCACTCGAGTAGGGCTTTTTATCCTGCACGTGTGCGCCAGGGTCATTTTTTCTCTTTACACATTTGGCCGTTCTTTCTCCCACGGACACCGGTAGCGGAGAATCAGTGAACTGCGGCTGCCAGGTTACTAAGGGCTTTCAGGTATATAAATTGCCCCCGCAGAAGCCCATTTGTAGGGTGTGCTATATATTTACTAAGCAGCAAACACCCCAAGGTGTGAGATCCTACTGTATACGCAATACCTAATTTGTTATCACTCAGTTAACACTATTGTGCGTCCCCTCTGTTTTTCCTCTTTTTGCAATATGTTTTACTTGGTGCGACACCCCCCCACATGAAAATATCAGACACCAGGAACAGCTACAAACTGAATATGGGCGGATGGCTGTCGTGAGAATGGCAGGAACGCGATTGAAGATCATAGATTTACACTTTGTGCAGCTTTTATAACCAGTGAGATAAATACAAATCCTTTGTGCCGTGTAGGCGTCTGAGCTGAGCTGCTCCATAGGGATCGTCTGCTTCTCCTTTCTATAGATATAATTCCATGTAAGGGACCGACCTGCTTCCATGCGACCTCCTCTGGTGACAGCAGCTTGGGCCGGGCACGGCCCCATCATGAACCTTCTTCTTCATGGACCGGAACTGACAGCTCAGGGGAAAGCGCTAGGAGTCCAACACCTGCAGCCTGCACAGAGGCACGAACCTCCAGAAAAGGTAAAGCACAGACGTCCTCACAGCAATGTGTCCAAAGATTGCAAAAAATATACACCCTGATAAAGAGAAATCATCGCTCCACTGGGTGTATAGAGCGTCACTACAGCCCCTGTGTATAGAGCGTCACTACAGCCCCTGTGTATAGAGCGTCACTACAGCCCCTTGTATATGAGGGCAATCACTACAGAACCTGTGTTAAAGAGCGTCATACAGCCCCTGTGTATAAGCCAATACACTCCAGCCCCTGTTGTATAGAAGACATCCACTAAAGCCCCTGTGTATAGAGCCATCATTACACCTGTGATATAGGAGCAAATCACTACAGCCCCTGTTGTAAAAAGCGTCACTACAGCCCCTGGTATTAGAGCGTCACTACAGGCCCTGTGTAATAGAGCGTCAACTAACAGCCCCTGTGATTTAGAGCGTCACTACAGCCCCTGTGTAATATAGAGCGTAATACAGCCCCTGTGTATAGAGCGTCTCACTACAGCCCTGTGTATAGAGCCATCACTACCAGCCGACTGTGTTATAGAGCATTCACTACAGCCCCTGTGTAAAGAGAGTCACTACAGCCCTGTGTATAGAGCGTCCACTACAGCCCTGTGTATAGAGGGCATCACTCACAGGCAACCTGTGTATAGAGCGTCTCTAACTGTCCCATTGTGTATTAGTAGCGTTCCACTACAAGCCCTGTGTATGGAGGGAATCACTACAGCCCCTGTGTATTAGAGCGTCACTACAGCCCCTGTTGTAAAGAGCGGTCACTTACAGCCCCTGCATTCGTGTATGAGCATCCTACAGCCCTGTTGTATAGTGCGTCACTACAGGCACCCTGTGTATAGAGCGTCACTTCAGCCCTGTGTCCGATGAGGGCATACACTACAAGCCCCTGTGTATACGAGCGGTCACTACAGCCCCCTGTGTTTAGAGCGTCACACAGCCCCTGTGTAATAGTAGAGCAATCACTACGAGCCTGTGTAATTAGAGCGTCCACTACAGACCCTGTGTAGTAGAGCGTCACTTCAGCCCCTGTGTATAGAGCGTCATTACAGCCCTGTGGTATAGAGGGCATACTACAGCCCCTGTGTATAGTGGGTCATACCGCCCCTGTGTATTAGAGCGGTCACTACAGCCCTGTGTATGAGAGGAGCACTCACTACAGCCCTGTGTAGTTAGAGTCGTCACTACAGCCCTGTGTATAGAGCGACACATACAGCCCCTGTGTATAGACGCATCACTACTGGCCCCTGGTTTGAGCGCGTCACTACGGACCCCTGATGTATAGAGCTCACTAACAGCCCCTTATGTGTTATAGAGCTGTCACTACAGGCCATGTGTATAGAGCATCACTACGGTCCCCTGCGTGTTATAGTAGAGCGTCACTACGGCCCCTGTCGTATAGAGGCGTCCATACAGCCCCTTGTTTATAGAGCATCACTACAGCGACTGTGTATAGAGCATCAATAACGCGCCTCTGATGTTATAGAGGCGTCACTACGGCTCCATGTGTATATAGAGCGTCTACTACCCGGCCCTGTGTATAGAGCGTCACTACAGCCCCTGTGTATAGAGCGTCACACGGCCCATGTTGTGTATAGAGCGTCACTACAGACATGTGTATTAGAGCATCACTACAGCCCCTGTGTATAGAGCATCACTACAGCCCTCCTGTGGTATAGAGCCGTCACTACAGCCCTGTGTATTGACAGCATCACTACAGCCCTGTGTATTGTGCCATCACTACAGCCCTGATGTTATTGAGCGTCACTACAGCCCCTGTGTTATAGAGGCGTCAATACGGCCCCTGTGTAGAGAGCATCACTACAGCCCTGTGTATAGAGCGTCATACTCAGAACCCATTGTGTATGAGCATTCACTACAGCACCTGTGATATAGAGCGTTCACTACAGCCCTGTGTATATGAGAGTCACTACAGCCTGTGTTAGAGAGTCATACAGCCCCTGTGTATAGATGCTGTCATACAGCCCTCTTGTGTATAGAGCGTCACTCACAGCCCTGTGTACTAGAGCATCACTACAGCCCCTGTGTATAGAGCATCACTCGGCCCCTGTGTAGTAGAGCATCACTACTCCCTGTTGTATTAGAGCAGTACACTAACCAGCCTGTGTTTAGTGCGTCATACGGCCCCTGGTGTAGTAGGGCGTCACTACAGCCTGTGTATAGAGGTCTCACTACGGCCCTGTGTTTAGAGCATCATACAGCCCTGTGTATAAGAGGTCACACATACAGCTGTGTATAGAGAGCGTATCACTCTCAGCCCGGTGTAAGAGCGTCACCTACAGCCTGTGTGTATAGAGCGTCACTACGGCCCCTGTGTATAGAGCATCACTACACCCTGTGTTGACGCTATCACTACAGCGCTGTGGTATAGAGCATCACTACAGCCCCTTGTGTGTATAGAGCGTCCCGACAGCCCCTGTGTATAAGAGCATACTACAGCCCCTGTGTATAGAGCATCACATACAGCCCTGTGTATAGAGCATAACTTACAGCCCTGTGTTTATAGAGCTTCACTACAGCCCCTGTGTATAGAGAGTCACTAAAGCCCCTTTGTATAGAGCATCACTACAGCCCCTGTGTTTTAGAGCATCACTACAGCCCCTGTGTATAAGCGTCACTACAGCCCCTGTGTATAAGCATTCACTACAGCCCCGTGTATAGAGCGTCACTACGGCCCCTGTGTATAGAGCGTCACTACAGCCCCTGTGTATAGAGCGTCACTACAGCCCCTGTGTATAGAGCGTCACTACAGCCCCTGTGTATAGAGCATCACTACAGCCCCTGTGTATAGAGCGTCACTACAGCCCCTGTGTATAGAGCGTCACTACAGCCCCTGTGTATAGAGCATCACTACAGCCCCTGTGTATAGAGCATCACTACAGCCCCTGTGTATAGAGCGTCACTACAGCCCCTGTGTATAACTCCTACAACCCCCTTTGTATAAGCCGGGCACTAAAAGCCCCTGGTATAAAAAACTCACTACACCCGTGTAAAAGAACCAATCACCCACCAAACCCCTGGGGTAAAAAGAAACATCAAACACCCCCTTTTTTTAAGGGGCACCCCTACAGCCCCCGTTTAAAACCCCCCCCACAGCCCCCCGTTTTTATAAAGCATCACTACAGCCCCTTTTTTATGACGTCACTACAGCCCCCGGGGTAAGAGCCTCAAATACCCCCCCCTGTGTAAAAAGCGTCCCCTTCAAACCCCCGTTTTTATAGAACCCACTACCCCCTGTGTATAGAGCGCACTACACCCCCGTGTATAGACTCACCCACACCCTGTGTATAAGAGCACCCCCTTTTTCGCCCCTGTGTATAAAAGCTTCCCCTACAGCCCCTGTGGATAAAAAGCGTCACTACAGCCCCTGTGTATTAAAGCGCACTACACCCCTGTTTAATTTAAACATCACTACAGCCCCTGTGTATAACATCACTACCCCCCCTGTGGAAGAGCGTTTTACTAAAACCCCGTGTAAAAAAAAAAGCGTCACTACAGCCCCTGTTTTTATAAGCAAACAACTACAGCCCCTTGTATAGAGCGTTTACTCCCCCCCTTTGGGGTTAATTAAAAGCTCACTTTTAATCCCCCGTTTTATTTGAGGGCAATTTACTACCCGCCCCTGTGTTTTAAAGCAAAACACTACACCCCCCCGTGTATAGGGACAAATAAAGCCCCGTGGGATAGGGGCGTCAAATACACCCCCCGTGTATAAAAGGGAAAACACTACACCCCCTTTTATAGAGCGTCCCACAGCCCCTGTGTATAGAGCATCACTACAGCCCCGTGGGATAAGCATCAATACAGCCCCTGGTATAAGAACACTACACCCCTGGGAATTTAAACGTCACTTTCAAACCCCCCTTTTGTAAAAAGCCAAACACTACACCCCCCTTTTTAAGAGGCCAAAACTACAGCCCCTGTGTATAGAGGGGTCAGGTCCCCTGGGAAAAAGGACCAGCGTTTCAGCCCGGGACCCCGGGCCCCCTGTTTTGGTTACTTTTTGGCCAAATTCCCAAATTAAACCCCCCCCCCCCCCCCTGGTTTGGGAGGCGTCCACTGCTCCTAATATTAGGATATAAAATTTAAGATGGGGTTAACCGCGCGGGCCCCCTTTCCAAAAAAATGACTCAATTTCCTTGACCCAGTTTTCCCCGCCTTTGGGATTCACGCTTTTTACAACCAGGAAAAAAGACTAAATTTTTTAACACCTGCAAAAAATCACAAAGGGAAACCCGTCAAACCCGGGGGAAAAAAAAGTTTAAATCCTTTCGGGGGCCATGTTTAAGAGACAGACCAGCGCAGCGGCTCAAACATTTCCCCGGGGGGAAAAGGGTGGGTGGGAAAAAGGTAAAATATTATGGAATTTCCCGAGCTTTTTCCCTTTTAAAGGGGTTTTCCCTGGGGGTCCTCTCTGTACTGACACCCATCCCTTCTTTATTGCCACAAAACAAAAAGGGTCATTCCCCCTTTTAAAAGGGAAAGGGTTTTCCCCTAGGAAACTGCCATCAATGCCCCTTTTAAAATTTTCAGGCCCCCCAAACCCTAGACCCCGAAACCATCTCCAGTACTGGCCCTGAAATTTTTTTAAATTTAAAGGAATTCCTTTTTCAGGCTTTTTGCACGACTCCCCCCATTTTGTTCTATTTCATTCCTGGGACAGAGGAGCCCCCCCGGGTTTTTTTTTCCATTTCTCCCTAGGGGGGTTTTCCCAGTACCCGGGGAAGCTTTTGTTCTCCATTTCCCTCTTTTTAGGGAATTTCCCCTAAAAGGGGGGCGCTGTGTTTACTCTTTTTCTATTCTATGGGGGTTTCCCCGTACAAAGGGGGCAAATGTGTTTTTCCCCCTTTTTGTTCAAAGGGAAAAAAACCCCTAAAAAGGGGGGCGCTATGTTCTCCATTCTTTTTTATGGGATTCCCATACCCGGGGGCGCTGTGTTCTCCTTCGTTCTATGGTATTCCCCCTACAGGGGGGCGCTTTTTCTCCATTATTCTATGGAATTCCCATACAGGGGAGGCTGTTTTTCTCCATTCTCCTCTTTTAGTTTCCCAGTACAGTGGAGCGCTGTGTTCTCCATTCTCCCTATGGGAGTTTTCCCGTACAGGGGGGCCTGTGTTCTCCCCCTTCTCCTCTAGGGGGTTTTTTGGGACAGGGGTGCTCTGTGTTCTCCTTCTGTTCTATGGGATTCCCCTACAGGGGGGCGCTTTTTTTCCATTTTGTTCTATGGGGGGGTTCCCCGTACAGGGACCCGTGTTCTCCATTATTTTTATGGAAGTTTTCCCCTAAAAGGGAGCCTGTTTCCCATTCCCCCTTTGGGAGTTCCCCTTTCAGGGGGGCCTGTTTTCTCCATTCTGTTCTATGGGGGTTTTTCCCAGTACATGGACGCTGTGTTCTCCATTCTGTTTATGGAAGTTCCCAGACAGGGGGGCCTGTGTTCTCCATTTTCCCCTTTGGGGGTTTTCCCATTCAGGAGCCGTGTTCTCCATTCTCCCCCCTTTTGGGGTTCCAGTACAGGGAGGCTGTGTTTTTCCTTCTCCTCTATGGGATTTTTCCCCGTACAGGGAGCGCTGTGTTTTCATTTCTCCTCAATGGGGAGTTCCCGGTACAAGGGGAGCGCTGTGATCTACATTCTCCTCGATGGGAGTCCCGGTACAGGGTAGCTTGTGTTCTCCATTTCTCCTCTATAGAGTTACCTGGAATCAGGTGGAAGTGCTGTGTTCTCCATTCTGAACTAATGGGGAGTTTCCGGTACAGGGGAGCGCAGTGTCTCCATTCTGTTCTATGGAGTTCACAGTACAGGGGAGCGCTGTGTTCTCCATTCTGTTCTATGGGAGATCCCAGTACAGGGTAGCGCTGTGTTTTTCCCTTTCTCCTCTATGGGAGTTCCCATACAGGAGCGCTTGTGTTCTCCATTCCTCCTCTCTGGGAGTTCCCAGTACAGGGGAGCGCTGTGTTTTCTATTCTCCTCTATGGGGTTCCCAGTCAGGGGAGCGCTGTGTTTCTCCATTCCTCCTCTATGGGAGTTCCCAGTACAGGGGAGCGCTGTGTTCTCCATTCCTCCTCTAGTGGGAGTTCCCGGTACAGGGGTAGCGTTGTGTTCTCCATTCTCATCTATAGGAGTTCCTGGTACAGGGGAGCGCTGTGCTCTCCAATATTCTCAATGGGATTCTCCCCCAGTACAGGGGAGGCGCTGTTGTTCCTCCATTTGTTCCTATGGGAGTTCCCGGTACAGGGGAGCGCTGTGTTCTCCATTCTGTTCTATGGGAGTTCCCATAGTGGACCTGTCAGAACCGGACAGACAGAAATATGATGGAAAGTTGGATGAGTTAGGACAGAGTAGAAGGAGCATAAAACAAGTCCTCCTAAATCTGCGTCAATGAAAAAATGAAAAAGTTACACCTGTTGAAATGCAAGGAGGCAAAATCTAAGAATGTTTTCTGGTCATTAATTCCTTTTAAGGGGTTAAAGTGCATTGGTGGGAGCCCCCTTTAAGACCGCCCAATGGACTCCTAACCCCAGCACCCAGCAGTCTGCTCTCACATAACCATATATCTATATACCCCACTTCTCCTCTTCTATCACCTGCCGCCCGCAGGTTGATGCTTAAACACAAGATGTTCCCTTTAAATGCCGGACAAGCTGAACGCAGGCGACATATTGAGCCCCCGTCACAGGTTCAGCGATTCTCAGGATAAAAGGGCAAAAATCATAGAGATTTCCATACAAACGATTGACTTGTTGTTTCGGGGCCTCATTTGTTGCTTCTACACTGTAGCCTCCCATTACTGCAGATGTCACACAATGTGTGAGAGCGCCGTGCATGGAAGTGACATGGTGGACACAGGGCTTGACGAGCCTCGTACCCTGGAGGAGCGCGGCAGCAGATCTCACAATGTGACCCGCTCCTGGGGCGACCGTTTCATCACACGATGTTTGACTTCATTATCAGCTATTTTATGTTTCTGTTACTAAAGATGCAAGAAAATAGCCGTGAACGCGTTTGTCACATCTCGGGAGTAAGTGGCAATGAGCTCGGCAAGGACGGGGAGCAACGCTGCCGAATCCTGCTCTTATCAGGCATCAGCCAGACCCCGTGTTATAGGGAATTAGGAGGAAGTTATTGCTGGGAGGCACAAGACTTATCTGTGCAAGACATGAAGCACTGGGGGGGATATAACACTTACTAGAAGCAGCAGCAGCAGCATGGAGGACATTATAGAGCAGTACTGAGCAGTGTAGCTGTGACTCAATCACTGGGGAGAGATATCACTTACTAGAAGCCAGCAGCATGGAGACATTATAGAGCAGCACTGAGGCATGTAGCTGTGACTACCAGCACTGGGGGAGATAAAACAACTTACTTAGAATCAGCAACATGGAGGACATTATAGAGCAGTACTGCATGTAGCTCTGACTCGAAGCACTGGGGATATATAACACTTACTAAAGCAGCAACATGGAGGACATTATAGAGGCATACTGAGCATGTAGCTGTGACTCCAGACTGGGGGAGAATAACACTTACTAGAAGCAGCAACATGGAGGCATTATAGAGCAGTACGAGCAGTGTAGCTGTGACTCCACACTGGGGGAGATATACCACTTACTAGAAGCAGCAGCATGGAGGACAATTATAGAGCATACTGAGGGACAGTTGTAGCTGTGACTCCAAAGCACTGGGGGAGATATAACACTTAACAGAAGCAGCAGCATGGAGGACATTATAAGTCCGCACTGAGCAGTGTCTGGTGACTTCCAGCACTGGGGAGATATAACACTTACTTAAAGCAGCAACAGGAGGACATTATAGAGCAGAACTGAGCAGTGTAGCTCTGACTTCGAGCACTGGGGGATAAAAACACTTACTAGAAGCAACAGCAGCATGGAGGACCATTATAGAGCCAGTACTGACAGTGTACTGTGACTCCAGCACTGGAGGAGATATAACACTTACTAGAGCAGCAGTATGGAGTACATTATAGAGCAGTACTGAGCGGTGTAGCTGTGACTCCAGCACTGGGGCAGATATAACACTTTACAAGACGCAGCAGCAGCATGAGACATTAAAGAGCAGCACTGAGCAAGTGATAAGCTGTGACTCCAGCACTGGGTCAGATATTACACTTACTAGAAGGCAGCAGCAGCATGGGAGGGACATTATAGAGCAGACTGAGCAGTGAGCTGTGACTCCAGCACCAGGGAAGAAAATATCACTTTACTAGAAGCAGCAGCAGCATGGATCACAATATAGAGCAGTAACTGAGCAGTGTAAGCTGTGACACCAGCACTGGGGAGATATAACACTTACTAGAAAGCAGCATCATGGGAGACATTAATATAGCAGTACAGAGCATTGTAGCTGTGACTCCAGCAACTGGGGGAGATATAAAACAATACTAGAAGGATCAGCAGCAGCATGATGGACATTATAGAGCAGTACTGAGCAGTGTAGCTGTTGACTTCCAGCACTGGGGAAGATATAACACTTACTAGAAGCACAACAGCAATGGAGGAACATTATAGAGCAGTACTCGAGCAGATGTACTGTGGACTCCAGCACTGGGGAGATATAACACTTACTAGAAGCACCAGCATGGAGGACATTCTAGAGCAGTACTGAGCAGTGTAGCTTGTGGGAAAAAACTTTTCCCCCCAGCACTGGTGAGATATAACACTTACTAGAAGCACCAGCATGGAAAACATAATAATAGCAGGTACTGAGCAGTGTAAGGCTGTGACTCCAGCACTGGGGCGAGATATATAACACTTACTAGAAGCAGCAGCAGCATGTAGGACATTATAGAGCAGTACTGAGCAGTGTAGCTGTGACATCCAGCACTGGGGGTATATAACCCTTACTAGAACATGCAGCTTGGAGGACATTAGGAGCAGATACTGAGCAGATGGTAGCTGTTACTCGCAGCACTGGGGGGGATATAACACTTACTAGAAGCAGCAGCATGGAGGACATTATAGAGCAGTACTGAGCAATGTAGCTGTGACTCCAGCACTGGGGGAGATATAACACTTACTAGAAGCAGCAGCATGGAGAGATTAAAGAGCAGGTACTGAGCCGTGTAGCAGTGACTTCCGGCACTGGGGGAAGATATAACACTTACTAGCAGCAGCAAGCAGCAGCATGGAGGACATTATAGAGCAGTACTGAGCATGTAGCTGTGACTCCAGCGACTGGGGGGATATAACACTTACTAGAAGCAGCAGCTGGAGGACACATTATAGAGCAGTACTGAGCAGTGTAGCTGTGACTCCAGCACTGGGGGAGATATAACAATTACTAGAAGCAGCAGCAGCATGGAGGACATTATAGAGGCAGTTACTGAGCATGTAAGCTGTGACTCCAGCATCTGGGGGGAGATATAACACTCCTACTCAGAAAAGCAGCAAACATGGAGGACATGATAGAGCAGTACTGAGCAGAGTACTTGTGACTCCAGCACTGGGGGAGATATAACACTTACTAGAAGCAGCAGCGTTGGAGTACATTATAGAGCAGTACTGAGCAGTGTAGCGGTGACTCCGGCACTGGGGAGATATAACATTTACTAGAAGCAGCAGCAGAATGGAGACATTATAGAGAAGTACTGAGCAGTGTACCAGTGACTCCAGCAACTGGGGGGGATATAATCACTTACTAGAAGCAGCAGCATGGAGGACATTATAGACCATTAACTGAGGCAATGAGGCTGTGACTCCAGCACTGGGGGAGATATAACACGTACTAGAAGCAGCAGCAGCATGGAGGACATTATATAGCAGTACTGAGCAGTGTAGCTGTGACTCCAGCACTGGGGGATAAACACTTACCAAGAAGCAGCAGCAGCATGGCGGACATTATAAGCACAATGAGCAGTGTTGCTGTGACTCCAGCACTGGGGTGATATAACACTTACTAGAAGCAGCAGCATGGAGGACATAATAGAGCATACTGAGCAGTGAGCTGTACCACCAGCACTGGGGAAGATGAACACTTACTAGAAGCAGCAGCATGGAGGACATTATAGAGAAGTACTGACAGTGTAGCTGTGACTAAAGCCACTGGAGATATAACACTTACTAGAGCAGCAGCAGGAGGACATATAAACAGTACTGAGCATTGTAGCGTGACCCAGCACTGTGGAAGATAACACTTACTAGAAGCAGCAGCATGGAGGACATTATAGAGAAGACTGAGGCAGTGGTAGCTGTGACTAAAGCACGGAGATATAACACTTACTAAAGCGCAGCATGAGACATTATAGAGCAAGTACTGAGCAGGTAACTGTGACTTCGCACTGGGGGGAGATATAACACTTACTGAAGCAGCATCATGAGGACATTATAAGATCAGAATACTGAGCCAGTGTAGCTGTGACTTCAAGCACTGGGGGGAGATATAACACTTACTAGAAGCAGCAGCATGGAGGACATTATAGATCAGTACTGAGCAGTGTAGATGTGACACAGCATCTGGGAGATATAACACTTACTAGAAGCAGCAGCAGAATGAAGGACATTATATAGCAGTACGAGCATGTGAACTGTGACTGCCAGCACTGGGGGAGATAAAACACTTACTATAAGTCTGCAGCATGGAGGACATTATAGAGCATACTGAGCAGTGTAGCTGTGACTCCAGCACTGCGGGGGAGATATAACACACATACTAGAAGCAGCAGCATGAGGACATTAAGAGGCAGTACTGAGCAGTGTAAGCTGTGACTCAGCACTGAGTTATAACACTTACAGAAGCAGCAGCATGGAGGACATTATAGAGCAGCACTTAGCAATGTATCTGTGACTCCAGCACTGGGGGAGGTATAACACTTACTAGAAGCAGCAACAGCATGGATGACATATAGAGCAGTCTGACAGTGTAGCTGTGACCACCAACACTGGGGAGATAAAACACTTACTAGAAGCAGCAGCAGCAAGGAGGACAATATAGAGCAGTACTGAGCAGTGTAGCTGTGACTCCAGCACTGGGGGGGATATACACTTACTAGAAGAACCAGCAACATGGAGGACATGTATAGAGCAGTACTGAGCAGAGTAGCTGTGAACTACCAGCACTGGGGAGATATAAACACGTACTAGAAGCAGCATGCATGGTGGACATTATAGAGCAGTACTTTGGAAGCAGTGTTAGCTGTGACTCCACACTGGGGGAGATATAACACATACTAAGAAGCAGGCAGCAGCATGGAGGACATTAAGAGCAGTACTGAGCATTGAAGCTGTGACTCCAGCACTTGGGGGAATATAACACTTACTTGAAAAGCTGCAAGAATGGAGGACATTAAGAGCAGTAACTGAGCATGTAGCTGTGAACTCCCAGCACTGGGAGATATAACACTTACTGATAAGCAGTCAGCATGGAGGACATTATAGAGCAGTACTGAGCAGTGTAGCTGGTGACTCCAGCACTGGGGAGATATATCACTTACTAGAAGCAGCAGCCATGGAGGACCATTATAGAGCAGCACTTAGTCAGTGTATCTGTGACTCCAGCACTGGGAGGTATTAACACTTACTAAAGCAGCAACAAGCATGGAGGACATATAGAGCAGTACTGAGCAGTGTAGCTGTGACTCCAGCACTGGGGAGAAATAACACTTACTAGAAGCAGCAGCAGCATGGATGACATTATAGAGAAGCACTGAGCAGTGTAGCTGTGACTCCAGCACTGGGGGGATATAACACAAACTAGAGCAGCAGCAAAGGAGGACATTATAGAGCAGTACTGAGCAGTGTAGCTGTTGACTACTTCCGAGCACAGGGAGATATAACACATACTACTACTATAAGCAGCAGCACATGGAGGACATAAAAGAGCAGTACTGAGCAGTGTAGCTGTGACTCTCATCACTGGGGAAGATATAACACTTACTAGTAAGCAGCAGCAGCATGGGAGGACATTATAGAGCAGTAATGACAGTGTAAGCTGTGACTCCAGCACTGTGGGAGATATAACACTTCCTAGAAGCAGCAGTAGCATGGAGGACCATTATAGAGCAGTACTGATGCAGTTGTATAGCAGTGACTTCAGCACTGGGGGAGATATAACAAACAAGACTTCTAGAAGCAGCAGCAGCATGGAGGACATTATATAGAGCAGTAACTACATGTACTGTGACTCCAGCACTGGGAATAATAACACATACTAGAAGCAGCAGCATGGAGGACATTTATAGAGCAGTACTGAGGCAATGTAGCTGTGACTCCACACTGGGGAGATAAAAACACTTACTAGAAGCAGCAGCAATGGAGGACCATTTATAGGCTACTGAGCATGGTAGCTGGACTCCAGCACTGGGGGAGATATAACACTTAATAGAAGCATAAGCAGCAAGGAGGAAATTATATACAGTAACTGAGCAGTGTAGCTGTGACTGCGTCCAGCACTGGGGGAGATATAACACTTAAAAAAAAACCAGTAAAAAAACACTTAAAAAAAAATTAAAAAAAAAAATTAAAGAAAAAAAAAACCCTACAATAAAACTAGAAAGAAAAAAATAAAAAAAAAAAAAAAAAAAAAAAAAAAACAAAAAAAAAAAGAAAAAAGCAGCAGCATGGAGACATATAGAGCAGTACTGAGCAAGTGTAGCTGTAGACTCAACTTCCCATCAAGCACTGGGGAATTTAACACTTACTAGAACAGCAGCACATGGAGACATTTCAGAGCATTACTGAGCAGTGGTTAGCTCTGGACTCCAGCACTGGGGGGAGATTAACACTACTAAAGCAGCAGCATGGAGTACATTATAGAGTGAGTACTGCGTGTAGCTCTGACTCGAGCACTGGGGAAAAATAACACTTACAGAAGCAGCAGCTATGGAGGACATTATAGAGCAGTACTGAGCAGTGTATCTTTGACTCCACACTGGGGGGGATATAAACTTACTAGAAGCAGCAGCAAATGGAGGACATTATAGAGCAAGTACTGACAATGTAGCTGTGACTCAGCACTGGGGAGATATAACACTTACTAGAATCGCAGCAGCATGATGGAGGGACATTATAGAGCAGTACTGAGGCAGTGTGCTGTGACTCCAGCACTGGGGGGTGATATAACACTTACTAGAAGCAGCAGATCATGGAGGACATTATAGAGCAGTACTGAGCAGTGTAGCTGTGACTCCAGCACTTGAGGAGATATAACATTTACTCAGAAGCAAGCAAGCAGCATGGAGGACATTATAGAGCAGTACTGAGCGTGTAGCTGTGACTCCAGCACTGGGGGGAGATTTAAAACTTACTAGAAGCAGCAGCAGCATGGAGGACATTATAGAGCAGTACGGAGCAGTGTAGCTGTGAGTGACTCCAGCTACTGGGGGAGATATAACACTTACTAGAAGCAGCCAGGCAGCATGGAGGACATTATCGAGCAGTACTGAAGCAGGTGTAGCTGTGACTCCAACACTGGGGGATATAACACTTACTAGAAGCAGAGCATGGAGGAATTATAGAGCAGTACTGAGCAGTTGTAAGCTGTGACTCCAGCACTGGAGATATAACACTTACTAGAAGCAGCAGCATGGGAGGACATTATAGGCATTACGAGCGATAGTAGCTGTGACTCCACACTGGGGAGAAATAACACATTACTAGAAGCAGCAGCAGAATGGAGGAACATTATAGAGCAGTACTGAGCAGTGTAGCTGTGACCCCGCAGCACGGGGGAGAATATAACTACTTAGACAAGAACAGCAACATGAAGGACATTATAGAGCAGTACTGAGCACTGTAGCTGTGACTCCAGCATTGGGGGAGATATCACCCTTACTAGAAGCCGCAGCATGGAAGACATTAAAAGAGTAGTACTGGAGCAGTGTAGCTGTGACTCCAGCACTGGCGAGATATAACACTAACAAGAAGCAGCAGCAGCATGGAGGACATTATAGAAGCAGTAACTGAGCATTGTAGCTGTGACTCCAGCACTGGGGGAGATATAACACCTTACAGAAGCACAGCAGCAGAATGGAGGACATTATAGAGCAGTACTGAGCATTGTAGCTGTGACTCCAGCACTGGGGGATTAAAAAAACCACATACTAGAAGCAGCAGCATGAGACATTAATAGAGCATTACTGAGCAGTGTACTGGGACTCCAGCACAGGGGAAGATATAACACTTACTAGAACAGCAGCAGAATGGAGACAAATAGAGCATACAGAGGCAGTGAGCTGAGACTCCAGCACTGGGGGAGATATACACTTACTAGAAGCGCAGCAGCATGGAGACATTATAAGAGCAGTACTGAGCAGTGGTAGCTGTGACTCCAGCACTTGGGAGATATAACACTTACTAGAAGCAGCAGAGCAGCATGGAGGACATTAATAGAGCAGTACTGAGCATTTTAGCTGTGACTCCAGCACTGGGGGGGATATAAACAATACTAGAAGCAGCAGCATGGAGGACATTATAGAGCAGTACTGAGCAGTGTAGCTGTGACTCCAGCACTGGGGAGATATAACACTTACTAGAAGCAGCAGCATGAGGACATTATAGAGCAGTACTGAGCAGTGTAGCTGTGACTCCAGCACTGGGGAGATATAACACTTACTAGAAGCAGCAGCATGGAGGACATTATAGAGCAGTACTGAGCAGTGTAGCTGTGACTCCAGCACTGGGGAGATATAACACTTACTAGAAGCAGCAGCATGGAGGACATTATAGAGCAGTACTGAGCAGTGTAGCTGTGACTCCAGCACTGGGGAGGAGATATAACACTTACTAGAAGCAGCAGCATGGAGGAGATTATAGAGCAGGCACCTGAGCAGTGTGCTGTGACTCCTAGTACTGGGGCGGTATAAACATTACTAGTAAGCAGCAGCAGCATGGAGGAATTATGAGCGTACTGTGCAGTGTGTAGCTGGGACGCAGCACTGGGGGGAGATATAACACTTACTAGAATGCAGCAGCATGGAGGGACCATTTAGAGCGTTACAGTCATGGCCAAAAGTTTTGAGGAATGATACCAAATGTTATATTTTTACAAAGTCTACTGCATCAGGTCTTATAATGGCATTTGCATATACTCCGAGATGTTATAAAGAGTGATCAGCTTAATAGCAATTAATTGCATAAGTCAATAGTTGCTCTTAGGGAAAATGAACTTTTTCCCCCAAAACACAATTGTCAGCTTCATTGCAGGCCCTGCCTTAAAGGACCAGCTAACATCGTTTCAGTGATTGCTCCATTTAACACAGGTGTGGGTGTTGATGACGGACAGGGTGGAGATCAATCTGTCATGATTAAGTATGAATCACACACTGGACACTTTAAAAGGAGGCTGGTGCTTGGCATCATTGTTTCTTTCTGTTAACCATGGTTATCTCTAAAGAAACATGTGCAGTCACCCTTTGCACTGGCACAAAACTGGCCTAAAGGGAAGGGAGTATCGCAGCTAGAAAGATTGCACCTCAGTCAACAAATCTATCGAAATCATCAAGGAATTCAAGGAGAGAGGTTCCATTGTTGCCAAAAAAGGCTCCAGGGGCCCCAAGAAAGACCAGCAAGTGCCAGGACCTCTCTTAAAGTGTTTTCAGCTTCGGAATCGGGCTCCCCCCAGCAGGGGCAGGTGTGAGTGCATCTGCACGCACTGTGAGGCGGAGACTCATGGAGAAAGGGCCCCTGGTGTCAAGGAGGGCAGCAAAGAAGCCCCCTGCTCTCCAGAAAAACATCAGGGACGGGACTGATTTTTGCCAAAGGTACGGAGTGGACTGCTGAGGACTGGGGTAAAGTCATTTTCTCTGATGAATCCCCTTTCCGAATATTTGGAACATCTGGAAAACAGCTTGTTCGGAGGAAGAAAGGTGAGGGGATACACCAGTCTTGTCTCATGCCAACTGTAAAGCATCCAGAAACCATTCATTGTGGGGTTGCTTCTCAGCCAAGGGAATCGGCTCCTAAACAGTCTTGCCTAAAAACACATCCCTGGGAAAAAAGAATGGTACCAGAATGTCCTCCAAGAGCAACTTCTCCAAACCCTTCCAAGAAGCATTTGGTGATCAACAATGCCTTTTCCAGCATGATGGAGACCTTGCCATAAAGCAAAGGTATAACTAAATGGCTCAGGGAACAAACATAGAGATTTTGGGTCCATGGCCTGGAAACTCCCCAGATTTTTAATCCCATGGAGAACTTGTGGTCAATCATCAAGAGACGGGTGGACAAACAAAAAACCCAAAAATTGGGGACAAAATGCAAGCATTGATTGTGCAAGAATGGACTGCTATCAGTCAGGATTTGGTCCAGAAGTTGATTGAGAGCATGCCCGGGGAACTGCAGAGGTCCTGAAGAAGAAGGGTCACACTGCAAATATTGACTCGCTGCTTTAACTCATTCTAACTGTCAATAAAAGCTTTTGTTAATCATAATATGATTGCACTTGTATTCTGTTGTGTAAAAACTCTAAAAAAAAAATACAAAAAAAGAGGGCAACAGTCCGGTGAAATATAAAATTTGTGTCATTCCAAAATTTTGGCCCTTTTTATGGCATGTAGTGGACACCAGCTGGGGGGATTAACATTGTAGAAACAGCAGCATGGAGTACATTTACAGCAGTACTGAGCAGTGTAGCTGTGACTCCCGCACTGGGGGGGATAACACTTACTAGAAGAGCGCATGGAGGGGAAAATTTTAAGCGACTGGCAGTGTAGCTGTGACTCCAACCCCTGGGGGAGAAATTTAAAATTCTAGAAACAGCGCTGGGGGAATTTAGGCGTACTGGCAGTGTGCTGTGACTCCAGCCTGGGGAGATATTCCCCTTTCTAGAAGCAGCGCTGGGGACATTTTAGAGCAGTATGAGCAGTGTAGCTGTGACTCCAGCACTGGGGGGCGTATAAACTTCTTTAGTAGCGCGCATGGAGGACATTTTTAGAGCGTATGAGCGTGTGCGTGACTACGCATGGGGGGGGGTTTTAAACCTTTCTAGAGCAGCAGCATGGGGGGTAAAATTTAAACAGTATGGCTTTAGCTGTGACTCCAGCATGGGGATATAACACTTACTAGAAACAGCGCTTTGGGAAACATTATCGAAAACAGTACGAGCAGTGTAGCTGTGATCCAGCACTGGGGGGAGTATAAACTTACTAGAAGCAGAGCATGGAGGCATTATAGAGCAGTACTGGCGTGTACTGTGCTCCAGCATGGGGGGATATAAACGTTACTAGAAGTGCAGCAGGAGGACATTATAGGCAGTACTGAGCGTGTAGTGTGACTCCCGATGGGGAAATTTTAAAATTACTAGAAACAGCGCATGGAGGAATTTTAGAGCAGTACTGGCAGTGTGCTTTGGGGCTCCAGCATGGGGAAAATTCACTCTAGAAGCAGCAGCTGGAGGGCTTTAGAGCAGTATGGCAGTGTAGCTGTGACTCCGCACTGGGGACATATATCATTACTAGAAGCAGCAGCATGGAGGACATTATTTGGCGTACTGAGCAGGTAGCTGTGACTTCAGCACTGGGAGAAAAAAATAAAAACCTTACTAAAGCACAGCATGGAGGACTTATGAGCAGTCTGAGCAGTTAGCTGTGACTCCAGCACTGGGGGGAGAAAATAACACTTACTAGAAGCCGCAGCATGGGGCTTATAGAGCAGTACTGGCAGGTAGCTTGACTCCAGCACTGGGGGGAGTTTTTAACACTTTCTAGAAGCGAAAAATGGAGGGAAATTTTAGGGCAGTATGAGCAGTGAGTTGGACCCAGCACTGGGGGGGGGGGGGGGGGTAAACCTTATGAAACAGCGCTGGGGGACAAATTTTGAGCGTACTGGCAGTGTGCTGTGACCCGCAGGGGGGATTAAAAACTATAGAAGCAGCGCAAGGAGGACTTACCCAAAGGGAGTACTGAGCAGTGTAGCTGGCTCCGGGGGGAGATATAACACTTCTAGGCAGCAGCAGCATGGGGAATTATAGGCAGAACTGAGCGTGTAGCTTGACTCCCGCACGGGGGGAAAAAAACTTACAAAGCAGCAACATGGGGGACTTTTTTAGAGCAGTACTGGCGTGTACTGTGCTCCCGCACTGGGAGGAGATATAAAACCCCTTTCTAGAAGCAGCAGCATGGAGGGGTTTTAAAAGAGCAGTATGAGCAGGTAGTGTGACCCAGACTGGGGAGATATAAAACTTACTAGAAGCAGCGCTGGAGGACTAATAGGAGTACTGGCAGGTAGCTGTGACTCCCGCACTGGGGAAATATAACATTACTAGAAGCCAGCGCATGGAGGGGGCATTTAGGCAGTATGGCAGTGTAGCTGTGACCCCGCCGGGGGGGATATAAAAACCCTTACTGAAGCAGCAAAGGAGGGCATTTAGAGCAGTATGGGTTTGCTGTGACTCCAGCACTGGGAGGAGATATAACACTTATAGAAGCGCGATGGGGATATTATAGAGCAGCACTGAGCAGTGTGCTGTGACTCCCGTATGGGGATTAACACTTACTAGAAACAGCAGCAGCGGAGGACATTTTAAAGGAGTCTGGGAGTGTAGCTGTGACTCCCGCATGGGGGAGATAAACACTTACTAGAAGCAGCTGCATGGGGAATTATAGACGTACGGCGTGTAGCTGTGACTCCGCAGGGGGGATTAACACTTTCTGAAGCGAGCAGGGGACTTATAGAGCAGTACAGTCATGGCCAAAAAAATTTTGAGAATGATAAATGTTAATTTTTACAAAGTTACGCATCAGGTCTTATAATGGCAATTGCATTACTAAAAATGTTTAAAAAGAGTGATCAGTTAATAGCAATTAAATTTGCAAAGTCAATTTTCCCTTGAAAAAAACTTTTTCCCCAAAAACCCCTTTTCCTCTTCATTGCAGGCCTGCCTTAAAAGGAGCGAAACATCTTTTTCGTGTTTTGCCCCATTAACACAGGTGTGGGTGTTGATGGGACAGGGCTGGAGATCAATCTGCCCCTGATTAAGTAGAATTACCCATGGACTTTAAAAAAGGAGGCTGGGTTTGGGGATATTGTTTCTCTTCTGTTAACAGGTTATCTCTAAAAAAAACATGTGCAGTCTCTTTGCATGCCAAAACGGCCCTAACAGGGAAGAGTTCGCAGCTAGAAAGATTGCACCTCAGTCAAAATCTATCGCATCTCAAGGAATTCAAGGAGAGGGTTCCCCCTTTTTGCCAAAAAAAACTCCGGGTGCCAAAAAAAGCCAGCAAAGGGCCCGGCGCTCTTTTAAAAAATGTTTTTAGCTTGGGAATGGGCCCCAGCAGTGCAGAGCTTGCCAGGAATGGCACAGGAGGGTGAGTGACTGCATGCATGTGAGGGGAGACTCTGGGGAAGGCTGGTGTCAAAGGGGGGGCGCAAAAAAGCCCTGCTCTCCCGAAAAAAAAATCGGGGCAGACTGTTTCTGCCAAAGGTACAGGGAGTGGAGTGAGGACTGGGGTAAAGTCATTTTCCTTTATGTCCCCTTTTCCGAATATTTGGAACATCTGGGGGAAAACAGCTTGTTCGGAGGGACAAGGTGAGCATACCCCCAGTCTTGTTCATGAAAATGTAAAGCATCCGAAACCATTATGTGTGGGGTTTCTTCTCCCCAAGGGGAAACGGCTCTCTAAAAGTTTGCCCAAAAACATCATGAAAAAGAATGGTACCAGAAAAGTCCTCCAAGAGCAATTCTCCCCAAACCCTCCCAAAAGGGGTTTGGGGGATCAACAATGCCTTTTCCGCGATGGGCACCCTTTCCATAAAACAAAGGCATACTAAATGGTCAGGGAAAAAAAACTAGAGATTTGGGTCCCTGGCCCGGAAAAATCCCCAGATCTTAATCCCTTGAGAATTGTGGTTCAACAAGAGAGGGGGAAAACAAAAACCAAAAAATTGTGACAAAATGCAAGCATTTTTGTCAAGAAAAATGGACGGCTTCAGTCAGGTTTGCTCCAGAAGTTGATTTTAGAGCTGCCCGGGAGAATGCGGGTCCTGAAGAAGAAGGGTCAACACTGCAAAATATGACTCGCGCATGAATCATTTAATGTCAAAAAAAAGCTTTTGTTACTCAGAACTGATCGCACTTGTATTTTTTGTATGGTAAAAACATTGCAAACACACCAAAAAACCCCGAGGGCAACAGACAGG